>BQNB010075166.1:0-31557 GCA_026074375.1 Tanacetum coccineum | reverse complement strand
ATAACGGTTTTTAACAGTTAATTTGTTCAGCTCCCTATAGTCGATACACATACAGAAAGATCCATCTTTCTTCTTTACGAATAACACAGGTGCCCCCCCACAGCGAATGACTAGGTCATATGAAACCCTTGTCTTGCAACTCTTGAAGTTTCCCAGAAAATTCTTGCATTTCTGAGGGTGCCAAATGATATGGAGACTTCACTACCGGCGTCGCTCTAGGAACTAAGTCTATACGAAACTCAACTTGTCGCTGCGGCGGTCATCGATAAATCTTTCGGAAACACATCAATAATATCGCGCACCACGGGTATATCACTTATCCTAGGTTCATCTACCTTAGCGTTCATTAGGGCTTTGGCGGCTCCCAAAGTACGTTCCCATGAACTCGAAGTATCTCATCACCTTCCAACGGTATTCTAACCACCTTCTCATGACATACTATCACAAACTTCCTCTTGGACAACCAGTCCATTCCCACAATTACATCAATGCTTCCACGACTTAACGGTATTAACGAACTCCAAAGGTTATGAACAATTGAATAGGATAACAAACTAATATTGAGTCAAAGGCTAGAATGCATATTGGAGATTCCTCATATGCAAATATAGGGGTGTGCACGGTTCGGTTTGGGTCGGTTTTTGGCCAAAAGCGAATGTTCGGTTTTTTGTGTGACCATAACCGAAACCGGTCGGTTTTTCTTGGTTCAGTTTCTCGGTTTCAATCGGTTTTTCGGGTTTGGTTTCTCGGTTTTTCGGTTTCTTAAAAAAAATAATTAATTTTTTTATTAACTTTCCCATTATATAAAATAAAATTTGCCTAAAGGAGCCCAGTATTTTTAAATCTTAAAAAGGCCCAATAATCTTTGCCATTATAGAAAATAAACTTTGACATTCAATATTTTCAAATATTCTAGTAAACCGATTATATATTCAAGCCCAATAATCTTAAAAATCAGCCCATTAGTCCATTAGGAGCCCAGTATTATGTATAATGGATTACTAGAAGATTTGAAAAAAAATGTATAATGGATTGGTTCGGTTCGGTTCGGTTATTACGGTTCGGTTTTTATGTCAAAACCGAAACCGAACCGAAAGTTCGGTTTTTTAAAAAATAAAAAACCAAACCGCCGGTTTCTAGTTCGGTTTTGGTTTTTTTCGGTTCGGTTTTTTCGGTTTTCGGTCGGTTTTTGTTTTTTCGGTTTTTTTGCTCACCCCTATGCAAATAGACGTGGATCAAATGACATAAGAATCCTTTGAAAGAAAGGATACGTATATGTACCGAGTGAACACGCAACGAAAGACAATCAACAGGCGTACCACGACAAATGAACACATAAAAAAATCAATACGAAAGACGAAAATTCTTATACCAATTATCGACTTTACTCGAAAGGCCAAATTAAATCATGATTATTTTTATAAAAATTAATTTAAATTAAGAAAGTCACTTTAAGTATAAAATCATTTTAAATAATAATGAAATTGTCTTAAATGTAATGTAATCTTTATAAAATTTCATCCTGGTCGTCATAAAAATCTAAAAATGGTTATCAATGGTGTGAATCGTACCTAACCAGCCAATGGCATCCACTTATAAAAGAAAACTTCTTTTTATAATAAAAAAAATAGTCTCTTTACAAAGATCATTTCTATACACAGTTTTCTCCAAACACCCAACACAATACTTCCAAAAAGGTTTTTATTAATTAACCAATTATAAAATGAAAGTTACTAAAACAAAGGACACGTAATACCAAAAGGGATCGTCAAACACCGTACAAACTCTAAACACAATTTTATTGTTTGAAACGTCAAGATAAATACTCAGGAACTATATACTCAAAATAAACTCAAACGAACTCGACAAGAGCAACTCATGCAAGACCTACGTACAAAAAAAAACGAAGGTCTCATCCAAAATTAACGATACAATAAGCAAACCTAAAAGCATCGACATTGTTCTGGCACGTCCTCCACCAGGGTATACGAAAACCAAGGGATATACAACCAAGGGAGTAACGATCCACACTAATATGTTAGTAACAATTAGTGCTTAAAAAAAACTTTGATACTCATACGAGTAATCAATGCAACAAAAGAACTAACAAAACGCGCCTATATCCGAAAGAGCAGATCCAAACAACCAATATACATCAAGACGTAGAATAGGAAAAATCGGGTATCCTTACTAACAAAGTACGATGAAAGGATGTTAAGCTTAGACTTAGGAAATCCGAACAAACAACCGAGCAAACGAGTAACCTCTAATAGCAATACTAGGTATCCGCAAATACTAGATAGAAAGGAAACATACTATCTATACAACTCAACTTAACATATCCTCCATTAGGTAATAGAAAAATTCTCTAATCCATAACCACCATCTTTATCATGAATACACATAAAGAAAACTAATACACATACCACCATACAACCCAACCTAAAAAAATATGCAATCACGGTCACAAGTCTACGGTGTGAGCCTTTATAATTATAGTTGGTCACCATAATATATCAGTTGCCTCCTTTCACACTTGTACATACTTTCAAATTACCCATTTCAATCATAATTCACATATAAGCACATATTCCACATTGCACATCTTAAACCACTCCAACTTAATACATAAGGGATGCTCCATCAAATAACTACTTACTTATATTAAAATAAAATCAAAACGACATAAAGGAACGAAAGTCTCGCAACAATTCCCAAAATACGAAATATCCAAAAGAAATAATCAATAACAACATGACAAGGTAAAGGACGGAATAAAACTTATGTTGGGCACACTTGGGTTTGAACTTTGGCCTCGCAAGAATCACCCGACTTCGCGTCCAGCCCAATACGCTAATCCTTACAAACGAATCAACAATCCATCACCTTCGGTTCATATTAGGCACCTCTTATGAATCCTTATAACGCCTATAAGTCCAGTTAGGAAAACGTTCCCCAACGGACATCTACGGGTGGGGAAAAACATAGCTAAAATACTTAAGAAAGTAATATATATCATACAGTTAATGGTAGACAAAATAACTAAATGAAAACTTAACAAAATAGTTCCTTTCTCGTTTGCTTGTGTTTATGATTGTCCAGGATTGTCCCGGATTTTTGAAGCCTCTCGTGCTTGTGGTTTTGTCCTTCGATCACTCGAGCTTCAAATCCTCAGCTTCATTTGGGAAATCTAATATCCTAATCTAATCGACTAACGTTTATCTTTAAGCATACTTAATAAACGGCTTAGGATTTACATAGAGACCCTTCTAAAAACATTGAGGACAATGTTTAATTATAGTATGGGTGGATCTATCGATTTGATTATGCCTGCAGCGTTGTTTTCGCGTAATCCCGTTTTTACCACCAAAAATTCAAAAAAATGAAAAAATTTAAAAATTTTCATAAATAAAATAAGTGTTTTGTCACAATTTTGACTTTCCTGCTGGGTAGAATAAGAATAAATTTTGACTCGATCGAGCGTGTTGAGCTCTAGCCTGTTCCTTAACCTTTAGGCTAAGCGTTCACGGATATTCGCGAAGAACGAAAAATGATAGAGTTGATTATGAGTTGGATGCTAAACAAGGATTAGTTGGAAATCTTAAGAGCTCATGTATGTAATTTGTGGCCTTTTCTCCCATAAGTTCTAACCGGACTAATCATACGTGCTATTTTTGGAGATTAAACTTAAATCAACAATTTTTATGTAGTATATAGCAAAAATTTTAGTCTTATTTAAAACTTATACTTGAATTTTTCAAAAAGAAGTCTTCTCTATTTAAAAAAAATGATGATGAAAAATGGAAAAAAGAATCATAAGTAATAAATATAAATTGTGGGCTGATAAAAGTTTACTACCTCTTACCGGCTCACAACCGATGTGGTAGTCTTCTTAAGAAAGCCCATAGTAAGTGATACGCTATAAAATATACTAATATAATATTTCAACAAGAGCAATTAAGAAAATTCCCTAAGGAAAATTCACTCTTTAAAATATATATATAATATATTATATACGTATGTTTACCGGAAAGTATGATTTCCCGGGTCGTTTTCCCAACGATTTGAGAAATTGAAACCTTGCTTGATATTGGATACTGATTTGAATGGGTTCGAAGATTGATTGGGTTTTCTATAACTACTGATTAAAAACAAGCAATTAAAAACAATTAAAGCTCTTAACAAATAACGGGAAACAAATAAAACGCGACAAATAAGCAAGTAAATCAAAATTAAGTCCTAAAAAAGCAAACTAAATTCCTAAACCTAAGATAGGACAAAATAAAATTTTAGGAAAAAGAAAAACATTTTTTTTGATTATTTTTGGATTTATTATGAATTTAAATCTATTTTAATCTAATTAAATCCTAAAAAATAGCAGATTAAGTACTAAAAATTTAGAAAAATGATTTTTAAACTTAGAAAAGTCTAAAATAACATAAAAACTCAGAAAACTATTTTTAACTATTTTTAAAATTAAAATCCTATTTTTAAAATTAAAAATAAAAGCTCAAAAATGAAAATTAAGATCTAAAAAGTGTAAAAATGATTTTACTGAATGTAAACCTAAAGCTATTTTTTATAAAACTAAAAACTATTTTTTTGTATTTTTATAAAACTTTTTTCTATTTTTTATTTATTTTTGAAAATTTAATCCTACGAAAAATCCTAGTAAATTGTAAAATAAAAGGAAAAATCTGAAAAATTCAGGTAAAATCTAAAATGCAACAAAGATTTAAGGAAAAATAAAAGGAAAGTTTCAGCTTAACAAATAAGCTCTATAAGCCCGTAGTTAAGCTACGGCTTATAAGCTAAAAGGGAAATGAAAACGTGTTTAAAGATTAAATGGAAAGAGAAGATAACGGATGAGCTATTGTAGCACACTTGTTAACACGTATGGTATATAAGATAGAGGTCGTGGGTTCGAGGCAGGCAAACCCCAACTTTTTGCACTTTTTTATTTTTTTGCTTTTTGTAAAATCTAATTATTGGGACTTAAAGAGGACTCAAAATTAAGCTATTTTAATAAAAGAGACATAAGCTGAAACTAACTAATAAGCTCTTAAACAGCTTATCAAAGCTGCTGTATCAGTTAGTGAGCCTTAAAGCTCACTTTTACTTATTTACTTGCAATTAGCTCAAATTAAGCTCAATTTTAAAAACAAAAGAAGTTTTGGAAAGCTTGTGATGTGCTTAATCTATTTATGAAAAGAAATTTGAGCTTAAAACACTAGAGAACAACTGAAAATGATGATGAAAGTAACAAACTCAGGAAACAATATAATAAGCTTAAAAATTCTATATGCTCAATTGCTCAATAAGCTATACTACTCTCTCAGCTTTTGAAAACTACTTTACCTATGTATATGCTAAGTAACCAAATCATAAAAACTTAAGTTATAAGCTAGAAATTAAAACTTAGAAAGCTACTTAAACTAAGAACTGTTTTTGGGCTTTTTGACTTTTTAGTGACTTTTAAGCTAAAATTTACCTAGGAATTTAAGCTAGAAAATGAAAGTTAAGCCCTAATCTATATTAAGCTATTCCTAATCTATAAGATACTAAAGAATAAGCTTCTAAACCCTACAAATGCTTGCTTAAAATAGGGCTTAAAGACAGACTACATACTCAGCATATGCTGAGTATGTTAGTCAGTGTATGCTGATGCAATTGGCCAAAGGTAAAACCAAAAGTGCAGGTACCCTTGTGGTTATAGCTGCATTAGACACACTCCAATTGAGTGCAAAAATACAATGCAAGCAAGATCTAAGCCTTGGAAGGCTTAGATCAAATTTTCACAAGCTTAAGGAATAGGAAAAAAGTGCCCTGGTGCAAAGCTTAAGATAATAAACTCAAAAATGCTTAAAAATCTAAAGTAACTTTCAAAACTTTTTTAAAATTCATTCATTACTAAAAACTCAGCTGTCCAAATTGAACTACCCAAATTTCTTTGACTTTTAGTGGTCAATTAAGCTAAATCCAAACACTCCTTAATGTGAGACAGAATTATGAAATAGCTTATGATTAATGAAATCCAATTGACACAACCTAATTACCAGATAACTATGAGCTTAAAACAAGCTTAATAAACATGAATCAATAGCTGGATTAACTAAATTCTAAGAATTAAAACTATTCTACTATATTTTTGGATTTTTATAAAAATTTTAAGTCAGAAATTGAAACTATTATATAAGACTATAAAGCTTAAATACAGAATGTTAAAACTTAATCAGGATCAAAATGAAGACAATAAGCCAGATAAGAAACTTAGTTAAGCATATATCGATAACATGAAGCAAGTAAGTAATTATATATTAAGCAATTTATCTTAACATCTTAAAATTTTTAAAAGACAAAAAGGATTTAAAGAAAACTTACAATGAGCCTAGCTTAACAAGGCTTCATTATGCTCTTAGAGCTTATCTACTTTGCTCCCTAGCTTTTGAATAAGATAGGGTTATGGTCCTTGGAGTTCCTCATTGTTAACTCCCCTTCCATATTCAAAAGTCCAAATTGCAAAGGTAATTAGATTTAGAGCTGATTTTAAGGCTTAGGTATGATTAGATTTAATTTCAGCTCCATAATAAGCTTATAGACTTATTAGAGCTTATGAAGGCTTATTGACAGATTTGAGCTAATGAGTAAAAGAAAAAAGATTAAGAAAAGACAAACACTGAATTTATTTAAAAAGCTTTGATTACATTATATAAAAGAGAATTACATCTGATTTAAAAAGAGAATTAAAATTAAGATAATTATTGCAAGCTACACATAATAAAAGCTAGAAAAAAGAAGATAAATTAAACAACTTGTATGAGTGAGATGAGGTCGCTATTTATAGCCTCAACATGGAGCTTATAGGAGTCTTGAGGTCATTCCACCAATCCTTTAAATCACCCCACTTCTATTATACAATCATTTAAGGATGTTTTGTGGGCCGTTTTGATCAAACCTTGGGAGTCAATGGATTGGCAAGACTGGAATCATTGATGTGTCGTTTGTGTTAGTTTTGCTGAGTAAAAATCAATGCAAATTCCTCATTCCATTGATGCTTTCTCCATAGCCACGTGGCTTGATTGCTTAAGTGAGCCAATGAGATCACTTGATTAGACTGATTTAGCCTTGTCATTTCATTGTAGACCTCTTGAATAGACATCCGTACCCTTTAATTTCAAAAAGCCCTTTGATTTACCTATGGTGAAAGCTAGGGACGATGGGTGAATAGTGTCACTCATTTGGCGCCCAAATTTTAACTGAAAGGGTAATTTTCAGTTATGACTTTGGCTAAATTGCAAATCCAGTCCTTGTCTTTGCATTTCTCTTTTTGTTGTGTAAAAGGTGTTTCAGAAATTACAAGATTGGTCCCTGTGGTTTATACAAAAGAGAAGTGGACTAGTTAGTTGGGCTTTTGGATTGGGCTTTTGGTTTAAATGGCTTAGGGACCATTTGTGGACTTTTCTAAAACTTGGAGGACTAAAGTGGAATATTTTGGATTTTGTCCTTTGTGATTGACTTCTGTTGACCAAGATTGACTGGAGGTTTGACTTTTTTTGGCTTCCGGCTTTTGTTCACTCTTCCGTTCTCGTATCCGTGTTTGCTTGTTTTTGATGGTTTTCTTGTTATTTCTGATATATCCGTACTGCACATACAAAACACAAATACAAGCATATTTTTGGTCTGTTTTTGGGTTTAATTGGGTTATTTTAGGTAATAACGGATATGTGTATTTTACACTTATCAAAATTCCCCAAACTAAACCATTGCGTGTCCTCACGCAATATCACATGCCTTATAACCAAATACCTCGAAACTTCCCCAAACTAAACCTTTGAAAAGTAGCAAAGATTTTTGTTGAGAGAGCTAAGAGATCACAAGTTATAAAACACCTGATTTCCCATTTTCAAAGATTTTTCTCTTTTTATGATTTTTCTTGATAATTAACTACCTAACTACAACTTATTTGTGTTGACATAATGTATTGTTTTCATTACCTCATTGGTAACTTTAAGGATCATAGAATAAAAAGCACAATTAAGTGTCTAAAAGATAACTTCATCATCCCTGATTTTTCACTTTCCCCATGCTAAGCTTATAAACAAGATCATTGTCAATTACAAGTCATGACACTAACACTACTCATAAATATTAATTGTGTACTTACTTTTCCTCCCGTAAATCCTACTTTTGTATCTCAAGATTTTACTTAAGTCATATACCCGAAGGCTCTTTAAGACTTTTATTTCGATACTTATTAATTCTAAAAATAAAGCGTAACGGTTAAGAACGCAATAATTAGCTCCTAGCCCTTTTCAAAAGATCAAATGTCATCAAGATTAAAGTCCACATCGAGGCAACCAAAATTTGGCTTTTATTAGGTTACTTAAGCAAGGCACCATTCATGTCATATACCCTAAGGCTCTTTAAGACTTAAATGGACCAATCTTATTTGCACCATATACCCTTAGGCTCTTTAAGGTACAAAATAAGACAAAAATTAAGCAACATTATTACACCTTAGTCCTTTAGAAGGCTACAACATCGGCCACGCCTCCGACAAGATGTAGCAAACATATTTCGACTTCGGTAACTTCCTCGACCTTTTAGAAGGCTGTAACATCGGTTGTGAGCGAACAAGGATACAGCAACTTTTATCAGTCTAGGATCTAATATTTGGGAATTTCTACTTATTCTCAATTATACCCTATGGGGCTCTTTAAGGAATAAGCAAAATATTTATTAATGTGATACATATAGTATGCCAAATTAAGTATTCCTGATGTGTACTCATCCTAATCACAAAGGAACTAAAGAAAACTTCTATTAACTAATTATTAACCAAAAAACCGTACAACTCTATTTATTAAACAATTATATATAAAGGTGAAACAAAGCTAATGGCGAGAAAAAAACCACAATTAACACTTTATGAGCTGAAAGAAAACCAACTATTCCAGTTTAATGTCATGGAGTATATAATAAAACATAATCATTTCTCTTCTTTCGCAATTTAAAATCTCTAAGAAAAGAGTTCGCAAATACTTAGCCTATATAAAATCCAACTCGGCATATTTAAAATCTACTTGAGATTAGCACAAGTCTTCATTTACTAACGATTCAAGTCTAGCATGTTTAAAGTCTACATGAGACTAGCACAAACTATCATCATTAATTGTTAAGGGAGAAAGTTAGAACTCTACACGTTCGATCGGGTCAAAAATTACTTCTTATTCTTACCAACGGAAAACCTACATTCGTGTCTTAACACTTATTATATATATATATATATATATATATATGACAAATAAGAACTTAAAAATTTAAATTTTTTGCTATTTTTGTGGGAAAACGGGTACGTGAGAACAAAACAATAAGCAGGCAACATCAAATAGCAAAAAATTTTAAAGGCGGGTCTCTACGTAAATCTAAGCCGTTTATGAATTATGCAAAGATAAACGTGAATCGATAAGATGAAAGGATATTGGATTTCCCCAAACTAATTTCACATAAAGGATGAGAAGCTCGAGTGAAACGGGACACAACACCGGACACGAGAGGCTTCAGAAATTGTTGGGTTGATCCTACAAAAATCACAACAAGCAACAAACAACGAGAAATCGGAAGAGGATAGCCTCTTCACACATCACAACACATTAGATAGAAAATAGAAAGAAAATAGAAAGGATAAGCATGGGGTGAACTCCCACGAAGCGGCTTGTTTTTGGTCACCGAGTCGCAAGCTCGACTCGATCCTTGAATTTAGTTGTCCTTAGGGAGAGTGTGGAGATCCGAGACTACCTTAGGTGGTATGTCCCCTCCGAAGTAATGTTTCACACGGTGACCATTTACTTTGAAATTCGGACCATCGGGTTGAGATAATTCCACTGTTCCGTAAGGAAAAACTTGAGCAATAGTGAAAGGTCCTGACCAACGAGTTTTAAGCTTTCCGGAGAATATCTTTAACCGGGAGTTGAAGAGTAAAACTTGATCACCAACATTGAAGATTCGATTCTTGATCTTTGAGTCGTGAAGTTTCTTCGTCTTCTCCTTGTAGATTAATGAATTCTCATAAGCTTGATCTCGAAGCTCATTAAGTTCATTTAGTTGCAGCTTCTGATGATCACCCGCAGTTTTAAGGTCGAAATCTACATGCTTAAGAGCCCAATATGCTTTGTGTTCTAATTCGACTGGTAAATGACAAGACTTTCCATAAATGAGCTGATAGGGTGTGCATCCGATCGGTGTTTTGAAAGCAGTTCGGAATGCCCACAAAGCATCGTCTAGCTTGTCAGACCAGGAGGCACGGTTTTCTCCTACCGTCCTTTCAAGAATACGCTTAAGACCACGATTTGACACTTCAACTTGACCACTCATTTGAGGGTGGTAAGCGGTAGCTAAACGATGTGTGACTCCATATTTAGACATCACTTTGGTAAATTGATCATTACAAAAGTAGGTCCTACGATCGCTTATTATAGCTCTCGGTGTTCCAAATCAGGCAAAAAGAGACTTTAAAATTTTCACAACTACACGAGCATCGTTTGTGGGGAGCGCCTTTGCTTCAACCCATTTCAAAAGATAGTCGACAGCTACAAGGATATACTTATTCCCTTTGGATGACGGAAAATGTCCCATAAAATCAATACCCCATATGTCGAAGATTTCACAAACTTGGATAGCGTTTTGAGGCATTTCATCACGTTGAGAAATTTTGCCTGTTTTCGTGGCACGTATCAATGATTTGATCATCGAATGACCTATATCGATATTAGTTGGGCAAAATGAAACGGCATCAAATACTTTTCCGACGCGAGTGAGATTGGTGCACTATGATGGCCCCCGGTGGGTCCTTCATGACAAGCCTTGAGGATTTCAAGAGCTTCGTGTCCAGATACACACCTACGAATGATTTGATCCGCACATATACGAAAGAGGTAGGGATCATCCCAGAAATAATGTTTTACATCTTTGAAAAATTTCCTCTTCTGTTGAGTTGACATTCCTTTTATGATAAAATTCCCCGCATGGTAGTTTGCAAAATCGGCAAACCATGGGGTACTTCCGTTTGATATAACTCCAAGAGTTTCTAAAGGAAAATGTTCGTTAATGTCTTTGTTTTCCAAAACATCTTTGTGAGGATTCTCGAGTCTTGACAAATGATCGGCGGCTAGATTTTCACTTCCTTTTTTGTCAAGAATGGTGATATCGAACTCTTGTAAAAGTAACACCCATCGAAGCAACCTTGGCTTGGCATCTTGTTTGTTCATGAGGTATTTTAAAGCAGAGTGGTCGGTATAAACAATGCTTTTAGATAAGACAAGATATGGCCGAAACTTTTCAAAAGCATACACTACGGCGAGCATCTCCTTCTCCGTTGTAGTGTAATGAATTTGAGCTTCGGTCATCGTCTTACTAGCATAATGAATTGGTTGAAAATGCTTCATCTTACGTTGTCCAAGAACCGCACCAATCGCAAAATCGCTTGCATCACACATTAATTCAAAAGGTAGGTTCCAATCCGGGACAACTAAGATCGGAGCTTCGGTAAGCTTCTTCTTAAGGGTTTCGAAAGCATTGATACAATCTTGAGAAAATACAAACGGTGTGTCTTTTTCGAGAAGGTGAGTTATTGGTCTAGAAATCTTGGAAAAGTCTTGAATGAAACGACGGTAAAATCCCGCATGACCTAAAAAACTTCTAACTCCTTTAACGGTAGTCGGATGAGGGAGTTTAGCAATTACATCGACTTTTGCTCGGTCGACCTCAATTCCGGACTTTGATATCTTATGACCTAAAACAATTCCTTCTTTACACATGAAATGACATTTTTCCCAATTAAGGACAAGATTTGTGTCTTCACATCTTTTTAACATTCGTTCAAGATTAGAAAGACATGAATCAAAATTATCACCAAAAACGGAAAAGTCATCCATAAACACCTCCATTGTCTTTTCTATCATGTCGTGAAAAATCGCCATCATACAACGTTGAAAGGTTCCAGGAGCATTACATAATCCAAATGGCATACGACGATAAGCAAAAAGTCCGTCTTGGAAACGTTTAAAAGTCGTTTTTTCTTGATCTTGAGGATCAATTGGAATCTGAAAATATCCTGAAAAACCATCTAAGAAACAATAGAATTCATTGCCGGCTAGACGTTCTAGCATTTGATCCATGAACGGGAGAGGAAAATGATCTTTACGAGTTGCTTCGTTAAGCTTCCTATAATCGATACATACTCTCCATCTGGTAACTAGACGTGTCGGAATTAATTCATTCTCTTCATTTGCAACGACGGTCATTCCTCCTTTTTTTAGGGACACAATGGATTGGACTAACCCACGGGCTGTCGGAGATCGGGTATATCATTCCGGCATCAAGAAGTTTAATCACCTCCTTCTTAATGACTTCATGAATTTTCGGGTTCACCCGTCTTTGACTTTGCACCGATGGTTTACAATCGTCTTCTCAAATCTTATGAGTACAAAACGAGGGTCCGATACCCTTGATATCGGTTATTTTCCAAGCAATGGCATGTTTATGAGATTTAAGAACATTAATGAGAGCTTCTTTTTGATCGTTTTTTAAAACCTTTTTATTACTATGATGATGGGTAACTTATCGTTTTCTTCCAAGAAAGCATATTCTAAGTGAGATGGTAAGTCTTTTAATTCCAATTCCGGAGGCTCTTCAATTGAAGATTTGGCCTCGGTAAACTTCACTTTCTTAAAGGTCCATCGGAGGAAGTTGAAACGGGTCATCATTTAACAATTGTTCAAGCACATAAATGTCTTCCTCCGGATCACAATCATCATGATCACTTTCCAAAGAGATTGATTTGTCATAAAGATAAGCATCGATTTCTTCCAAAGTAAATTCGGAAGTAAACGGCTCAGACGTCGAAGTGGGATTGCCACTTGAAAAATCATCACTAGGAAATCCTAATAATTCCGGAACATACTCCTCACAAATTTCATCAATGATGTCAATTCGGTTTACCGATTTGTCATTCGTAGAGGAATATTTCATGGTTTGGTCTAAATTGAAAGTGACGGCTTCGTTATCAACACGGAGGGTGATTTCTCCTTCATAAACGTCAATTAAGGTACGACCGGTTTTCAAAAATGACCTTCCAAGTATAAGAGGTACTCGGGGATCAGCTTCGAAATCGACAACTACGAAATCGGCGGGAAAGTGGAATTTTCCAACTTTAACGTAGACGTCTTCGGCTAAACCCTTAGGGTAAGTTATGGATCGGTCCGCTAACTCTAAAGTCATTCGAGTCGGTGAAAGTTCGGGCAACGAAAGTTTTTTCCAAATCGAAAGGGGCATTAGATTTATGCTCGCACCAAGATCGGCCAAGGCGTAACATATCTCCATTCCCGAGAATTCACAAGGAATAAGAAATTTTCCCGGATCTCCTAGCTTTTCGGGAAGCTTTTTAAGGAGCATTGCCGAGCAATTCTCGTTTAATGGAATTTTCACTAATTCGAGCAACTTTTCTTTATTCATTAACAAATCCCTAATCGTAGGAGCAAATCTCGGCATTAAAAACAAAGCATCCGCAAAACTTATATCAAAACGCAAATCTTGAAACATTTGAAAAATCTTTTCTTTTTGGTATGAAGCTTTTTCTCGATTCTTTTGATTGTCTCGTCTTGAAGGGTAAGGAATATTTGCCTTAGGTACCGTCTTCGGAATCTCGGATTCCGGTATCGGAGTTGATTTTGGTAAAGTCTTCGGAATCTCGAGTTCCGGAATTGTTTTAGGGATAACCGAAGGTGGGATTTGAGCGGTACTTCCTTGGAAATCATTTTGCTCCTCATCCATTATTTTCTCGGTCTCTCGTTCCACTACCTTTTTCGGGAAAGGTTTAGTTGGATTCGAGGGTCCCTCGTAAGCTACACCACTTCGGGTGGTGATTGCTTTCATCTCGCCCTTCAGATTAGGAATTGTATTACTCGGAAGAGTACCCGAAGGTGAGGCTTGGGCTTGAAAGAAAATACTTAACATGGTTTGAAGATTATTTTGCAACGTGTTTTGAAAGGCATTATTTTGACTCATCAAAGCGGTTTGTTGATTCTTGATGGTAGTTTGAATCTCGTTCTTTGACTTTCCTTTCATCGAAGTGATTTGGTATTGCAAATTCCTAATCGTTTGTTCATTAGACTTCTTGTAATTCGAAAGATCATTTGAAAAATTGTTCACTTGATTATTAGGAACTTGAAACGGTTGATTTTGAAACCCTTGGTTTTGAAAATTCGAAGCATGATTACTTTGACCTTGAAAACCTTGATTTTGAAAATTGTTCCCTCGATTGAAATTATTCCCTTGACCTTGATTATTATAATTCCTATTTTGACCTTGATTTTGCATCGGAGCAAATCCTGGTGGTGCCATTTGATTACTAACTCGATTTGGTGGGGCTTGTTGATTATAAGTTCCCGTGGTTGCACAAACATTTTGGTTATTATCGATAGCCGGATAATTATACCATGCATGAGCTCCACCACAAGTAATACAATTTTCCTCAACCGCCTTAACCGGTGCAGGAGTAACAACCTTTTTAGAAACAATCTCAACTAAGGTCGAAAGTTGATCCGCAAGTTTGTCAATTCGTTCATCCGTTTTGCTAACATTTTCCCTAGAATTAACCCTAGAAGCATTTGTTTTGTTTCTCGAATAACGCACTTTTGACTTGTTTTCAATTATATTCAAAGCTTCCCTAGTAGTCTTACTTAACAAATTACCACCCGCCGCGGCATTTAAGGAGTCTTGTTCATTCTCGGTTAAACCATTATAAAAGGTATCAACTTGAGTTAACTCCGAAAATTCGTGGTGAGGGCAAGATCTAAGCATACCCTTAAAACGTTCCCACGCTTCACTAAAAGATTCATCGAATTCTTGTGAAAAACGAGAAATTTTGTTCTTAAGGTGAGTGGTTTTTGAAGGGGGAAAAATTTGGTTAACGAACTTGGTAACGAGATCGTCTCAAGTTAGAATTGAATTCAGAGGTTCTTTCTCGTACCAAGTTTTAGCGGCTCCGTCGAGCGAATAAGGAAACATCATGAGCTTAATCACATCATTAGGCACATTCCTAAATCGTAAGGTCGAAGTAATCCTTTTGAAACTATTAATATGAGCATGAGGATTTTCATTTTCTAAACCATGAAACGGGTTCGCTTGAACCAATTGAAGCAAATTAGTTTTGATCTCAAAATGATCGGCATTGATTTCGGGTAAAACAATAGCTTCTCCGTAACCCTCGGTGGGTGCACGGAGTAATTCCTCCATAGTTCGATCCGCCATCGCAACTATGGTTTGTCCGGGAATTGGCTCTTCTAAATTACAAGGTTCAACAACAACCGGAAGGGTTTGTTGTTGTTGACGACGGTTACGGTTACGAGTTTGCGAGCGAGTGCGCATGCACTTAAAAAGAGAAAATCAAAAAGGAAAAATCTAGAATTAAAAGAAAAATTTTACACTAATTTTTTTTGGATTTTTAATTTTTATTCACAACAAATTTTAACGGTTACACGAAAGAGACTTAAACCAAATAATCAACTACTTCACGGTAGCTCTTAAAAATTGCTTTTTAAGGTGAGCCGTATTTCGTAGAGACACAAATGGCAAGTGTTAAATCTTTGGTTCGATTTGGGAACTTTTCAAGTTCACCGGAACTTATTTATGATAATATCTCAATTGAAGATATTATATGTTGGTGTTCTTTTACCAACTTTGTTAATTAATTTTTTTTTTTAAAGGACAATTATTTTATATTTTTGAATTTTTTTTTATATGATAGCTATACTAAAAAGAAAAGAAAAATATTTTTTTTTACTTTTCATATTTTATGATTTTTTTGGATTTTTTAACAAAAATGAAACTTTCGAGGACGAAAGGATCTTCAAATCTTATCAACAAACACAAAACGAGAGATTCGTTAACTCAAATCCCCGGCAGCGGCGCCAAAAATTTGATACGGTAAATAATATATACTAATATATAATACCACAAGAGCAATTAAGAAAATTCCCTAAGGAAAATTCACTCTTAAAATATATATATATATAATATATAATATACGTATGTTTTCCGGAAAGTATGATTTCCCGGGTCGTTTTCCCAACGATTTGAGAAATTGAAACCTCGCTTGATATTGGATATTGATTTGAATGGGTTCGAAGATTGATTGGGTTTTCTATAACTACTAATTAAAAGCACAATTTAAAACAAGCAATTAAAAATAATTAAACACTTAACAATTAACGGGAAACAAATAAATTAAGTCCTAAAAATGCAAACTAATTTTCTAATCCTAAAATAGGACTAAAGAAAATTTTAAGAAAAAGAAAAATATTTTTTTTGAATATTTTTGAATTTATTATGAATTAAAAACCATTTTAATCTAATTAAATCCTAAAAAATAGCAAATAAAGTCCTAAAAATTTAGAAAAATAATTTTTAAACTTAGAAAAGTCTGAAATGTTGTAAAAGCTAAGAAAACTATTTTTAACTATTTTAAAAATTAAAAACCTATTTTTAAAATTAAAAATAAAAGCTCAAAATTGAAAATTAAAATCTAAAAGGTGTAAAAATGATTTAACTGAATGTAAACCTAAAAGTAATTTTTTAAAAACTAAAAACTATTTTTTTGTAATTTTCTGAAACTTTTTTCTATTTTTTAAGAATTTTCTAAGATTAAAACTTTCGAAAATCCTAAAAAATAAACTAATTAATGGAAAAATGTGAAAAATTCAGGAAAAATGTAACAAAGATTAATAGAAAATTATAAGATTCAACTCAGCTTATTAAATAAGCTGAGTAAAGAGCTTAAAAGGCTACGACTTATTTAGTAAAATAAGAAAAGGAAGTGTGATTAACAAATAAATGTTGCAAGTTATGACAAGTGAAAAGTCCCAAGGGCAGTGGTAAGGCGTGTGGTTTGTGTAAGTGAGGTCTCAGGTTCGAGGGTGGCTTACACCCTTTTTGCACGTTTTTTTTTTCCTTTTGCTAACTTTCACCAATTACTCCATAATTACTGTAATTCTCAAATATAAACGATTAAGTAACAATTCTTTGCAATAACTATATAAAATGGGTTAATAACATGGGATAAATGATGCTATAAAATAGACGTTCTTTGATGTTATCAGACACCAATTGTGGAAAACTAGAAGGGGGGTCGAAGAGTTTTACCGTTTTAAAATATATTTTTTGAAACTTGTATATGTGATCTCGTAGATATAGATGAAAAGAAATAATATATATATATATATGATCTCCTTTTCTCGCCCTACTCTACTTCCTGAGTATCCGACTCAAGAGTTTTAATGCATTATGTCAACAAGCTCCTTCACTGATGGAGAAACCTTCACAATGTTTCTTACCCTTTCTAGAACCATAAGAGGAGTGAATACGATCTTCTTGACTTCTTTGTAGTTTATAAAACTTCAAGTCTCAAAGAACCGAGTGGTGTGATGATATACTTGATAATGAAGATAATAAGTAAATGGAGAGAGAGAGAAAGAGATAAAGAGGCACCATGATATATACTGGTTTGGGATAGGGTTTATACCATCCGTATGTCCAGTTGCGAATCCACGACACGATACTATTACTCTAGTATAATCCTTATAATGGACTATATACTGTATTACAACTTCGCTCCACCAATATGCACTAAGATCAGCGCTCACTAAGAAGAGCTACTTCCTATGGTATTCCACCATCAGAATCCACCCCTAAGAACTTGTGATTCGACTTTTCTTCTAGGATCTCTAAGATCAACTAGGACCACTAAGAAATTCCCCTTGGAAGCTTACCAAACCCCAACTAGATCCCCAATGATCTAGGCTTGATGACAAAGATACAAGACTTCCCTTACAACCAAATTGAATAAGTGTTGATAGATGAATCAAGTTGTAACCTATCCTAGAGACTCGATTCTAATTGAAAGGGTATGAGAAAAAAGACCCTTGACTACTAACACACAATTGTAGATTAGGTACTTGTTCTTTAATAGAATGATAGATGAGAAGATTAAGAACACAAGAGGTGTTAGACTTAGAGGATAAGAGAAGAGAAAAAGATAGAAAGAAAGAATGACAAGAGATGAGGAATACAAGAGGCAAGAGGGGTATTTATAGGCCAAGAACCAAAAAGTGATGTTACTATTCATCATCCACTAGCACGCTATCCCACGACCCAGAAACCATCTTAGGTTTTCGATTTTTTAGCGTTTTAAATACCCGTTCCTACTAAACCCCTAATTGTACTTCACACTTTGACCTTTCAATTATTCTTACACTCAATGTCTACCAACTCAAATAGCCATTTGATACCAACGTTTATGAAGTAGTTAAAAGAGGTTTGGGATGATTGTTCAACCTCAAGGAGATAAAAAAGAACCATTAGACAAAGGGTATGTTTGGGTATTCCTCAAAGGTAAATGGCTTAGTTGATAACTAACCATGGTTAAGTGGACGAGTTGGCATAGTTAGGATAGAAAGAATATGCCAAAAGAATATTCCTTTACTTGAAGAGGAAGTGTGGATGTTAGAGGGATTATTTGAATTTAAAATTGAAATAATTAGACATGTGGGAAAAAGATGAAGAGAGTGTGAGTTGGCATGAGTTGTCATGATGGGATTTTTAGGAGCCTAAAGATTCAAATTGAAATTTGAATTGAAATTTTAAGATAAGTGATGACATCAAATAACGACACTTTTATAGCATCATTTATCCCATATAAATTAACCATTTTATATAATTATTGCAAGAATTTTTACTTAATCGTTTATATTTGAGAATTGCAGTAATTATGGAGTACTTGGTGAAGATTAGCTAAAAGGCACACATTATGGAGCTTAAACAAAGAAATTAGAAGAATACTATTCTGACATCCAATACGCTGTATCCATCAAGGAAGATACGACGTATCTGTGCTTGCACTTCACAAGAAACCACGAAGAACAAAGTCCAATACGCCGTATCTAGAAGACTTCTATACGTCGTATCCAAGATATAGTAATAAAATATTTGGAAGATATTGAACATGGTCCCTACTCCAAGAAACCCCCGATACGCCGTATTGACCTCAACTAATACGCCGTATCGGCTAAATTCCAACCACTATAAATAGAAGACCTAAAAACGAGTTTTAGGTGTGCTTGATCATATTTTTGATACCCTAACCACAAAATTTGATTTTCAGAAGAAAAGAAGAGCAGAAGAGGTCAAGAAAAGCTATTAATTCCATTGGAAACATCTTGTAATCTCCTATACTCTAGTAATCGTTTAATTTTTGGTATCAAACTGTTAACTCGGTTAAGTTTGACCTTGTTGAATATTATGTCTGTGTATAAATGTACTGATTAAGTGGGCTAAACCTGATGGTATTTAAATCCATGATTAAGAAGATTTAAATGTATGGTTTGGTTTATATTGACTCTAAATTATCAGGATTGCTTGTTTATGTTGTATCAATTCATACTTTTTTACGTGCTGTTGTGATGCGACCTATCATTCAATCTAATTTAGTGATACCGACAAGTACTAATGTCGGGATGGCTTCTCCATATAGTAATTTGAAATATCTAGAACAATAGACCATAAGTTAATAAAGAGCCCTATCTAACCGTTGGATTATATGCAACCTAGAGTATAGACGTAGTAGGTGACCCTAGGAACAACAAATAAACGTACTGATTCTTTGGTTAAAAGAAGACATAGAAATGCAACTAATTATAATAGACAGTGGACTACTAGAATATAAATTGCCATTAAGTAGTAAGTGGGTAACGTCTCCATGAGCTATGGTTTAATAAGATCACCATTATTATTCTCCTAAGATAGATTATAATCAGCAAATAGGATGCTTTATTCGGATGCATTTAATTGTGACAGAATTCTACGTGTCTAGGTTTTAGGAAGAAGTACCGCCTAAATCTTGGAATGATATGCCGCCTTGAAATAAGCACTCATTGCACTAAATTAACAAACCAACGTTTTAATTGGATTAATCATGGTTAATATAGTTTTCTTATATTTGGCTAGACCGCTCTTCTATCTTTTGTTAATCTGTTTGCGTGTGTTATTGTGTCTTAAATTGATCTAAGTTACCACCAAACCTATGTCAGTCTCTCAGACTGAAAACCCCCTTTTTATCCTTTAGAATTAGGATTAACATAGGTTTAGTATAGGTTTAACATATAATAGGATTAACATAGTTTAAATTAACTTAGTTTAGTTAACCAAAATATTGATAGAAGTACAGATTAACGTTCTCGCTCTTAGTGATCGACACCTTACTTTCCAATGAAGCTACATCCGATCGGGTACACTCCCCATTAAAGTGTTGTTTTAGGTAAAGTCGAGAAAATATAAATGTAAAACTTGATAACTTAAAATTACCTAACCACAACGACACATCAATAAGGATAAGGGTGAGTTGGATATGTGTTGGAATGAGTTATATTGGATGTGATAGAAGGGAGCCTTTTCTCAAATTCAAATTTGAATTATTAGGAAGGATGAGTTAGCAAAGTGTGTGAGGGAAGTTTGGTAAAGTATGTAAGGATTGAATTCAAATGTAGAAGTGTGAGTGTAGAGATGAAGAAGAAGAATGAATAGTGATTGTGTGGTGGAGAATTTTAAGATGCGATGGATAGGAGCCTATGTTGGAATATTGGGGTATAAGAAGTACAACAAAGTACAATGGTGCAAGGGAATGTGAGTTGTCGCAAGTGTGTGTGCTTGGAGAAGGTTTATATGGAGAAGGTATAGACTTAAAGATGATAATGAGTGTGAAGAAGGAATGATCAAAGGATTGATTATGAGATAATCACATTGTCATTAAGAGAGAAAAGATATGGGCAAATGTAATTAATGAATGATTTGGGGATTGGTAAAGAATGTTTATAGTAGTGTTAGGATTTTGTGTGAAGATGTGTATAATCATTTGTTAGCAAAAGGGATTAACAAATGATTAGAGAATGTTTAGGTGAGAAGTGAGGTGAGGGTGATATATGAGGAATATTTGTGGGAGTTTGTAAAACATTTATATAGAAGAAGTAAGAAGGATCAAAGTAAGATTAACCTTCAATTACCACAAACTCAAATAGTCTTTAAGACTTTAATCAATGATTATCAATAATGATTTGATCACTAAGCATCTTGATGCAAACAAGCTAAGTGCTTTGCATCTCAAGTAAAGCATATCCCATAACAGGAAAGAATGCGTTTACGCAAAATGAACTTTAACTTAGTTTGACCAATAAGGGATAATAACTTGTTACGTGATTAAGAACAACGTAAATCTGGATTAAGGTCAAATGAATACTTCCATTTGATGGTATGTTGAAAGTATATTCATACTAGGTTTAGTAAGAAGTTTCGGCCGTGCCTAGAGGCGTTTGATAAAAGAATTGAGTTGGCAGATTTTTGAAAAACAGATGGATTTGTTTTTGCTCCTTTCTAATTCTAAACCCCATTTGGATTGTTCCCTAATGCTCAAGTATCATGTACATACCTTTATTAAAGTTTCCACATGTGTCGGTTAAGAGGAAAGTCGACAATGCAAAATTTGTAAAAACAGGACATCCACTGTCACGCTACGTCACGCGCTGACGTGTGACTGGCGTGTCAGGAGCACAATTTTGGTTTTCTGGATTTTGGCTATCGTTTGTTATTTTAAATGTTGCGAACGTTTTTGGTCATCATCAAAACCTAAAGGAGATCTTAGTCAATGTTGCACCAACACCATTTTTCAAGCACTAAGCTAAATACCGAGTTCTAGTTAAATGTAGAACCAACCTAACGTCACTTAGACTTTATCTGGTACAAAGCTAAATACCAAGTTATAATTTGAGGTAGAACCAACCTAGATCTCAGCGATCTTTCACTATACAATGATGTATAACATAAACATAAATGCTACTGAATATAGAAACAATTTAGATCTATATGTATGAAGACAAGCATAAAAAATCTTGAGGCTCTGTTGTCTTGTATGCTTGTATGATGCTTGATTCGTACGACTTAATTAATGAGGAATCATTTAAGATGTGACTATATACACAAAGTGATGATCAAGGACTGAGATAATGATTGTAAAATGCATAGAAGAATGTATGAGAATGAGTGAACAAGACCCTTTTATTTATAGGCCAAAAATCCCAAAATTGGGTCTCTGTCGGATCCTTGTGGATCTGTTAAAAAAGGATCCGTCCTCAGTCGTGAAGGGATCTGCGGATCTGTCAGACCCAAATCCAAAAAAGATTTTTGACCAGACTTGTTATGTCCACATTCATCCAATAATTTTCCAAATCTAGAAATATCCTTGATGTGACTAGACATAAAAGTCAACCTATGTTATGTCATCCATGATGTAAAAATAATTTTGTATTTTCCTTTTAATCAAGTGTGATTTAAATAAAAAGTATATATGTATACTTAAAAAGGTAAGTGTCTTGTTTAAAATTATGCAGTTCAAGTAAATTTGTTTAACTTGCTAATATTAAATGTGTAAGTAATTCATACTTAGTTGGTTATAAAAATGTGTAAGTAACTATGTTGGTATACTTACAAAAATAAACTGTACAAGTTAAAATTTTATACTTGCTAAAATTATGAGTATTGTTGCTAGTATACTATATGAATGAAAAAATGTTTTTGTCCTAGATCATGACTCGATATATATAAATAATCATCTATTCATACCATTAGTGGTTGTGACGATGTTAAAACTTATTTATTTTAAACTTTACGTAATACAATTTAAAACTTATTTGTCTTATTTTAAACTTTACGTAATACAACATACACGATTATTTGTATTAGCACTTTACTATGTGATCATGGTGGTGAGTTTGATAATAATGCCTTGCACCAACTGTTTGCTTCTAATGGTATTATCATTCGCTTTTCTTACCCCAAAACATCTCAACAAAATGGCAAGTCTGAGCGAATGATACTATAATCTCATCTGCACCATTTTATTTCAAGCATATTTTTGTTATCCCAAATATTATCCAACACAACAATAAGCTAACACAATAAGCTATAAGCCGAATGCAAATAAGTAGAAAAGAGATGAAAATTAGAAGATGTACTAGAGAGAGAAATAAGAGAGGTAGAGAGCCTTTCACATGTTTTACACACACATGAATGACCAACACACACTCTCCATGGGATGGAGAGTGTTTATATACCATGGGCCTTTAGATAGGCTTATGGGCTTTCTATTAGGTCGGGCTCGACTTAGAATGGGCTTAAAGCCTAAAACAAGGACAATATTATATTACTGTCCAAGCCCATTAAACCCGACTAGCCTATTACAAACTAAGACTATTAATTACTAAGATGATCGATAACATTCTTGTTTGACTTAATAAAATTAAGGCTAACAATCTCCCCCATTATTGAGGTTATCTTCATTTGACGTTGAGCTTTGCCTTCTATGGTCTTTGGTCTTTGTCTTTTCTTGTTTGTAATGGCTTTGTTCCTTCATGCTTTATGATCTTGATCTTAATCCTTTGTATTTTGACTTGAGTAGTTGAGATCTTTAATCTTGCATCATCTCCTTGTCTTGAATCATCTTGATTTGACTTTCTTGATCAACTTGTGCTTTTGACCTACATGCTCATACCTGTCTTGAAAGCTTGCAATCTCCTCTCTTTTATCAAGGCTAACAATTTCCCTGTTGAATGCTTCTAAGGCTAACAATCTCCCTAGAGAACACTTATTTGTTTGACTTTAATGAAATTGTTCTTGATGATAAGAGTTGCTGAATATATCATGAACTTAAGCTTTCTAACCGATTACATTCTTCATTTAATAGTAACAGTCTTGATGCTGAATGTATAACTTTTGAAGCTTGAGTATGAGCACATGGTTATGAATATGACGTTGCTTGAGTGAGGCTGCAACTCTGCCGTCTAAACATGCATTTAATGGTTAGTGATAAACAACAGATATGGACGAATATGGCTTTGCATTCGTCGAAATTTGGTTGCAATAACCTCCGGTTCCGTGAGGACCGACCTATGATCAGGTAGGTTCAATTTGAAAGAACCTCCTTGATAGGGTTTCCAGCTTAAAGCGTTGGATCTTCTAATATAGGTGTTTTAGATTCACCATGCTTGCTTGTTCTCATTACAAGAACATCTCAAAGCAGACCACACGATAAGAGTGAATCACTTTGTAACTATCTTAATGATTAAGTAGTTAATTCATTTACTAGACCAAATCAATATCCAGTTAGCACAAGCTTGATTCATATAGAATCTTGCAAGTCACCTACCGTAGTGCTGTTTGATGTTGACACTGGAAAGATTTCTATTTTTCACTGTGAATACTAAAGAGTGTCACTCTGAATGTTCTGGAAAGATCTCAAGGATAATGCGTAGGAATCTTTGATACCAATTATTGTATATTGATGAACAACAAGTATTTTACATGAGTTGTGTCCTAATGAAATTTATAACTTGATCTCTCTAGGCTCTAGACTCGATTTGTGCACTTTGGTTTTAGTAATCAAAGGCTGAAACTGACTGCCACCTATTCAATATCAACAATCTCGGAGTGATATGTCAATAGATAACGTGTGTATCTCCGTGACAAATGAGACAAGTATCTTTTGAGAGAACCTTGAATGGCTGGGAAGGTTTATGCATTGCATCACTGGGTATATGACATCTTTCTTCAATACCAACAATCATCTTTGTGATTTTGATAGATTATGTATTGACCCGGTTTCTGCCTAAAGTGTGTGGAGGGCTTCTTTCTTTTCACACTTTATCCATACATTTCTTTTTCATTCTTCAACCCCTTAAATGTTTATCAAGATGTCATCACTACCACCATGTCGTGATTGTTCTGATGATAATTCATGTCTTAGTCAAAATTTTCTCTTTTTCTCATTCATCTCCAATCATACCTAAGGACTTCTAATTTAACTATGGAATGTCAATGGGTAAATCCCTTCGGTTCTGGTTGGATCATAGGACTTATACCTAACCTTAACCACCTTATGACTTCATCAACGTCTTGAGTTAATTGGTTGTTGGGTATAGTGATCGAAACCATAAAACCTTGAAAAGCAATTAAAGTGTTTGATAGAAATCAAGATGTTTTTAACACTTTAAGAGTTTTACTTTTCTGAAATACTCACCCTAAACATGTGCATCGAGATTCAAAATTGTTTCGCACATGTGGGTAGAAATTGTGCACTTAGAGTCTTAAAGATCACATTCTTCTAGATCACATTTTAATCACATTTTATTCCCTTATCAAAAATAATAAATGTTTTAGTATTTTAGATACCAATTGAATAAAATTTTAGACATGAAAAGTTTTATGGGAAGAAAAAGGATACCACAAATTTGCATGAATTATTGGAACTTTTTTTGATTGCTCCCCTTCGACAATATATGGGTGATACCAATGAACGAAAAATTTGACACCACAAGGAAAAAGGATATAACACCACAAATATGTTGAAGATTGAGTTAGATGCCTTGGTGAATAGTGGTGCTAAAGACATGAGCATACAATTTTAAAATGTCATTGATAAGGTCTTGAAAAATTGTGCTTAGTCTCCACGTGAATTTGACACTTGAAGTACCATATTTGAATTCCATTGAATGATTTGGATACATAAAATGATATTTATGAGATGTATCCATAAACATTAAAGGCTTTTGGTTTAAAATGGCTCCCCCTCAAAAATTGATCCACATAAATATGACATTTTTAAGTGCCATAATTTTGAGAAATTATTTGAGGAAGGGAGTGTTTAACACATAATTTGAAAGATACCATAAATAATATACTATATATTAACAAGATACCACAAATTGTATTATAAAAAGAATTTGTCATTGAAAGTTCTATTTGAAAATTGTGTTCAACAATTTTGAAACCACATGATAGAAGACTTCTCTTCTATTTTAGAGTAAGCGCACTGAAACGTACACTCCCCTATGACATTTGGGTTCGGGTTGCAATTTGAATTGATTAGAAACCATTGTCATGAGCTTAAAACTTTGAATATTTTGTATAATAGCTCAAGACCCAAGGAAATTGTTGATCCCACTTCAATAGATCGAATTCCTTAAGCTTGTTTAAGGTTTAGTTATATTAGATAAATCTAACACAACTATAGTAAAAGCTTTTTTTCAATGTATTAAAGATTATGCGGAATCTAATCTTTAATATTAAGAAGAATTATCAATGAAACGGTAATTTAATGAACATACAATTCAACAAATAAGCTCCAATGTTATTAATGATAACAATACGAATACTCTCAAAGTATTAGGGTTACAAAGACCTTGAAGCTATGAATTATACGACTAAGATTGATTTTTGGATTTGGTACTGGTATATAAATCTCTATGCCCTTGGACCTCCTTTTATACACCAAGGAGTCCTACTCGGCTTACAATACTTTCCTAAGTATATAAATTTTTTCTATAAATAACTAATACATATCAAGTAAGCAATACTAACAAATAGTACTAACTTACACTAGCAGTACTAACTTAATACTAGCAGTACTAACTACTTAGAATATTTTCTTGTGCAGTAATAACTCTTTAGCAGCATTAACTTCAAGCAGTCTTTGTACTAGCAGTAGTAACTTCCACTAGCAACATTAACTTTTGTACCAACAGTAGTAACTACTAAGTATATTTTCTTTGAAGTTCATGAGCAGCACTAACTTCATCAAAGCAGTATTAACATAAACTTGAGCAGCAGTAATTCTAACAGCATCAAGAAGACTTTTAATCCCAATAATCCTCCCCTAAACTTGATATTCTTCTTCAAAATCATCAAGTTTCTTCATTTAAAGCTTCATCAACACCAGGAGGATGCTTCCAAACACTTCTTTACTTCTTAAGCTGTTTTATGATGAGTTTAAGAAGCTGATAAGCCATTTCACTTTCATAATCAATATTAAGCTTCTTTTCCAACATCATTGAAAGTGTAAGTGGTGCAAGGGGATATTTCTTCTCTACCAACATGTAAATCTGCATATGTTGCATCCTCAAGGAATGTACTCCACAGGAGTCATACAGCTTCCAATCCAACACTTTGTATGCTTGTTGATTCCTCCATACTGCATCTTCTACATGTGGTTCAAACATTGTTTTCAAATCACCCCATAACAACAAATCTAAGTCTTCCACTGGCTTTGTTGACTCAAATTTAGCTTTTACCAACTTGTACAAATCTTCCAAATCTTCCCTGTCAAAATTTTTAAGCATTTGACTAAAGAACATGTACATTTGAGACTTTCCATCAGCTCTCATTATTTGATAATAGCTTTTTCTTCCTTCTTTATAAATCTTCCAGCCAACAATACTTGGAGACTTAACAGCTAAAGGTATAGCATCAATTGATACTTCTTCTTCATCTGGAATGATTTTCATTAATTGTTTAAGCTCTGTTGTTTCTTTGTCATCTTCCACTTTTTACTTCTTTGTAATCTCTTGTACCAACTCTATTCCTGCTCTCTTTTCTTTGCCTTCCACCAGCTCTATTTTAAAGTCTTCAAATGTATTTACCCTTTTGAAAGCTCTGTCAAACATCTCTTGGATAGAATCAAAATCTTTCAACTTCAAATCATTGAGCTTGTATCCTTCCAAGTTCTTTAGGTAAGTACACATTATCTTTTTCTGTTGAGCTTTTGTTGGTGGTTTGTGTAGGATCCCTTAGATCATTCCATGTATGAAGCACAAGATCAATGGCACACAAGATTAAACATTAAGAACTTTTTTGATTCAACAGACAACTCTTCTTGTTCTCGTGCTTGCAATTTTTCAGCCAATTGATGATCAACATCAATCTTTGCCTATATATCATCCTATGTTTCAATCAAGGCAATATTGGCTTCTTTTTCTTTTTTAGCTTTCTCTCTTGCAAGTCTTTCTTCTTCATCAAATTCAGCTTGTAATTTTAAAGCAGCTTCTTCATCAAGCCTGATTAGATCTTTCTTCTTTATAGGCTTCACAGGTTCTATCAATTTTCTTTTACCTTTGTCCGGTGATTGTTGTGAAGATAGTTGTGAAGATATTGTTGTTGTAGATTCACCCAGCTCTTGTATAACAACCCCTTTCTCCTTGGGGTTTATACTTTTTATTTTCATAAGTGCTTAAGCCAAAGTAATATCATCAACAGTTGTAATTGTAGCAGTAGTTGTTGTAGCAGCACTAACAGTTGTTGCATCACCAATTAGCTTAGCAGTGTTAATAACTTCAACTACTTCTTCAACAACATTAACTTCATCACTTACATCTTTAACAACAACTTCTTGTTCTGCAACCAACACTTCTTCACCATCTTAAACATTTACATCAAACATCTTTTCATCCACATTTTGAACACTAACCAGGGTAATTTCATCATCTACATCAATAGCATCAATCCTCCCTTGTTTGGATGCATCCTCACCCAAACTTTCTTCATTATCAGAGGATTCTACCCTAGCAGTCAAACCAACTTTGTATAATCTCTCCAGCATATGAGTTCTTGACCTATTTTTATTTTCAAGCTTCTTGACCCTCCTTTTCAAACTAGCAATCTCATTACGTTGAATGGTCTTTGTCTTCTCCAAATTAGGGATGAGCATGGGTCTGGAACTGGTGGAACTAGAACCAAAACCGATGGATTTGAGAACCGAATTTTTTAGAAAAGTAGGAACCGAGAACCGAACCAAATATATTTTTTGGTTTCTGTTGAGCTTTTTTGGTGGTTTGTTTCTTTTCTCTTCTGCTCTTTTAGCTGCAAAATGCTTTCTTCTTTTCTCTAAGAGTTGTTGAAATAATGTATCCTTTTCTTCAACAAACAACTCTTATTTTTCTTGTGCTTGCAATCTTTCAGCCAGTTAATGATCAACATCAATCTTTGCTTGTATATCATCCCATGTTTCAATCAAGGCAATATTGGCTTCTTGTTCTTTTTCAGCTTTCTCTCTTGCAAGTCTTTCTTCTTCATCAAACTCAGCTTGTAATTTTAAAGCAACTTTTTCATCAAGCCTGATTAGATCTTTCTTCTTCATAAGCTTTACAAGTTCTTCTATCATTATTCCTTTACCATTGTCCTGTGATTGTTGTGAAGAAATTGTTGTTGTTGTTGTAGATTTACCTGGCTCTTGAAAAACAATCCCTTTCACCTTGGGTTTTGAAGTTTTTAATGCTTCAAGTGCTTGAGCCAAAGTAATTTCTTCAGTAGTTATTGTAACAGTTGTTGCAGCAGTACTAACTTCAGCAGCATCAACTACTTCTTCAACAACATTTTCATTTTGCCCTGCGACAAACACATCCTCGCCATTTAAAGCATCCACATCAAACATCTAACTAGGGTAATTTCTTCATCTGCATCAATAGAATTAATCCTCCCTTGTTTGGATGCATCCTCATCCAAACTTTCTTCATCTCTAGAGGATTATACCCTAGCTGTCAAACCAACTTTATATAATCTCTTTATCTTATGAGTTCTTGACCTATTTTTCTTTTCAAGCTT
This sequence comes from Tanacetum coccineum, assembly GCA_026074375.1. NCBI lineage: Eukaryota > Viridiplantae > Streptophyta > Magnoliopsida > Asterales > Asteraceae > Tanacetum > Tanacetum coccineum. Next base: position 2,028 of record BQNB010075166.1, on the reverse strand, counting down.
CTTGACCCTCCTTTTCAAACTAGCAATCTCATTATGTTGAGTGGTCTTTGTCTTCTCCAAATCAAGAACCTTGTTTTGTAAAGTGGTACATAGTGCCATCAATTCATTAAATTTAAGTCTATCCTCATCACTTTGAAGTGTGTTACCTCTTGCGAGCAGTGAATCATTGGAATGTTCAGATACACTCTCAAACCTAGTTTGAGCAATAGTATCCCCCATGGTTTCTTGGCACCTAGGACCACCACCTGAAGTAGTTCCTAAGGAACTAGATTCATTAGGTGTTGCCTTGGATCGGGTCTTAGTTATGTTACCACTGTCCTGCTCTGCTTCTAAGCTAGAAGCAGTAGTGGAAGCACTCACCAAACTGTCACCCAACTCCTTATGGACAGCCTCATCTGCAACATTTTCATTAGGATCACTAGGTTGAGGTACCTGGGTGTCCTTTCTTTTAGGCTTCCTAGGTTTTTATGTCTTTTGAGGTTGAGTTTATTATTGAATAATGGTGGGTGTATGTTAGGTCTTGTTTATCTTGAATCATACATATTGTTCATGAAAGCTTAGAGAGAATAGTAAAGGAGGGCAAGTATTCACAATTCAAATGTTATTAAAATGGAAGGAAAGGGAAAATATTTATTATAAGGCATCACCTTCTAATGATGATTAGAAGGGGTATTTATAGGAGAAGGAATGAGGCTTCCCTTCCTTTATTTTTCACTTCTAGTCCCTATTCTTTGGCAATTATGCTATTTTTTACTTTTAGCATAATATACCTTATTACAAACTACTTTATTCTAAACAAAATAAAGACTAATGACTAATTATACTTAAACCACATAATCGACACTTTTTATGAACCTAACAATCTCCCCCTAAGGGTCGATTATTCTGGGCGTTCCCTTCATGGTCTAAGTGGTCTCCATTCACATACATCTCCCATCTACTCATCTGGTTGCGATACTTCAGTCTTACTTCAATCTCTTCTTCAAACAAATTTAGATACTCAACCTCATCATTTGTAAGTTCTCTTTGTACATAGCCATACTTAACATCATTATTGTAACTCTTTAAACCTTCAAGTACTCTAATTAGTGTATTTTTTTATATTTTTTTTATATTTTTGATTTTCTTAAAAGCGTAACTTTCGAAAACGAAAGGTTCTCCAAAACACGATCAACAAACTTCAAACGAGAGAATCTTAACACACTTCCCCGGCAGCGGCGCCAAAAATTTGATTCGTAGAATCTAACACACGTAAAAATATAATATATAATACTATGGAAAATTACCAATTTACCCTTGAGGACAAAGGTAAAAAGGAAATTCTTCAAAATATATATAATATAATACGTATATTAACTTGTAAGTGATTACTGGGTCGTATCCCAAAGAAATGTGAATTGATACCCTCGATTTAGTTTGGACAATGTTATGAATGATTTTCAACTTTTTGATTGATTTTCTATGACTAAAACCAATTAAAACAATTAAATGCAAGTAAAATAACTAAACACGCGGACGAAAAACGGAAATGACAAAATTAACCCTAATTAACACCTTAACCTAGAATTTGAATTAATAATCTAATTCTATGAGTAAAAATAAAGGGATTTGCAAAATTTGAAAACTTAACGATAAATTTTGAAAGAAATCACAAAAACGAATAACGGGAATCGAAAACCGAGCCCTAAGAGTTAAAATGCTCAAAAATAAACCAACGAGAGTCAAACTAATTTTCCTACGTTCTAAATGATCAAAGAAAATTTTCTAAAAAAGATTTTTATTCTTTTTATTATTTTTTTATGATTTTTTAAAGTTTTTAATAAAAATAAATGTTTAAAAATACTAAATGAACTCTAAAAATTCTAGAAAAATGACAAAAAATAGCTTAGACTACTTAAAACCTAGGAAAAATAAGCCCAGATTACAGCTAATTAAATAAGCAGCGAAATAAGCTTAACAGCTTATTTAGCTTATAAGGGAAAAACAAGTATAAAGATTTAATAGTGTGAGAGTCTAACGGAAAAGACC
>BQNB010075165.1:0-30003 GCA_026074375.1 Tanacetum coccineum | reverse complement strand
ATAACTTGATTCAACAAGAAACTTCATTATTTTAATAAACTAGGATGGTGTTCTTCTTCGTTCTTGGTTGTTTGATCTTGAATCTTCAAAATGTATGGTGTTTATGCTTGGAGAATGATTGGGATGGGTTTGATGAGATTGTTATAGGTATGAGTTGATATGAAATGTGTGAGAATTTAGCTATATTTATAGGCTAATTTCTGGGTGGAAGTGTGGCGCACAAGATAAATTGTGCGGCATACTTGGTGATTAAATGCAAAGGTAATTTAATGTTTATTGAAGAAGTGTGGCACACAAAAGTATTTGTGCGGCGTACTTAGGGTGTTAATTCAATAGTATTTATGACTTTATTTATTCTTCCTACCCAGATAGGAAGTGCGGCGCACAATCTTGTAAGTGTGGTGTACTTAGAGAGTTAATGCATTATTTTAACTTAGTCTTTAATTCCTTGACTTTGAGGAGAAGTACGGCGCACAATTGCACTTTTTAGCTTGAGACTTTATCTTTTTCTTGTATCTTGATTTCCGAAGTGTATAAGTACTTTATCTATGTTGTGTTTGACCTTGTGATGTCTTCAAGTGAACCTGCAAGTATTTCATGCTATTAAGTATCGAAAGTTCATGAGAAATGATAGAATATGTATAAATAACGCCGCTAAAAACATGTATAATTAAGGCGTTATCAAATCCCTCCACACTTAGATATTGTTTGCCCTCAAGCAATCAAAGCGAGAAAATAAGATTATTTATCGTGACTTGCATAAAATTTGGATTTTTACAAGAGTTTGCATATTAACTTTTCAGGCATAGACATATAACATAGCACCTCATAGGGGAATGTGTTTGATTTGTAATTCACTCAAGTCACTCATATAGGGTTTATATTTTTGTGAAGACACTCAATTTGCATAGACATAATCTAGACAGCTACCATATGCTTGTACTTGACACATAAACATGACCGAAGGGCGGAACTTGATACTGATAAGGGATAATAGTATATACAAATCTTTATGTGCCAAGCTTTTATTTCTTTGGACTACTCTATATATTTATTACTATATATTATATATATATATATATATATATATATATTATATTATATTTATCCTTCTTTTTAGATCCTAAATGATAACTAAGGCTGTGCACAGAATTTTCTTTCAACCAACTTTTTCTTTCAACTTTAACTTCTTCACTTAGGTATTTTAGCAACTTAGCACTAAAGGGAGTGCTTGCAAGAACAGGAACTTGCAGAATTAATAACATATGATTAATCAGGCTTCGGTTTAGTAAATGATGATCAAGCATAAGTTCTAGAGCTTCTAAATTACCGGCTCACTCAAATATAATTATCAACCAATACCACTGTTCCAGAAAAGGCGACAAATTACAAATACACAGCCGTAACGACGGATGAGACACTTGCAATTGCATTACTAGGAGCATTTTTTATATTGAAAGCATATATATAAATTTTTCGTAAAATATCAGTTAGAAAATTTTTGGCAGGGCAAACATGGAGGGATATGATTAATTTTTCCTATTTGGCTCCCCTCCACACTTAAGTTGAACATTGCTCTCAATGTGATAACTGATAACTAGAAAATAAGGAAAATTAATGGAAAACGGTACTTCCCGGGCATAGAGATATATAGCTGCGAGAGAGCTATCCTTGAGCAGACTTCATAATTTTCCAATTTTTAAGCTATATTACCTGTATAAAAGTAGATACAAAAACATACAAAAAGAAAATATTTTTGGGGTTTTTTTAAGAAAAATAAATAAAGGATACGAATAGAGTTGTATGAAGGAGGGACTCCTCCACACTTAAGTAAAGCACGGGTTGCCTCCCGAGAAGCGCTTAATTTTTAAGGAGAGTCGTTAGCTAGACTCCTGCTTCTGGAGATCATTCTTTCGGAAAGAAGGGAGTAATTGCTTCCCTTTGGTCATTATAATCTTCTTCTTCATGATATAGTTTGAGTCGATGGCCATTAACAATAAATGTTTTTCCGTCTTTTCCATATAGTTTAACATATCCAGATGGATATTGATGTTTTACTACGTATGGTCCTGGCCAGCGAGATCGGAGTTTTGGTTGTTTGAATTTATACTTTGAGTGAAAAAGCAGAACCCTATTTCCATGTTTGAATTCTTTTCTCATTCTTAGTTTTCTATTGTGCCAGACTTTGGTTCTTGCCTTGTACAGTCGAGAGTTTTCATAGGCTTGATGTCTAAGTTCATCTAATTCGTGTAACTGAAACATTCATTTTTCTCCAGCAGCGATGAGATCTAGATTACAATTCTTAAGTGCCCAGTATGTACGGTGTTCAATTTCAAATGGCAGGTGACAGTTCTTTCCATATATGAGTTTGTATGGTGTTATACCGGTTGGTGTTTTGTAAGCAATACGAAAACCCCACAGAGCGTCATCAAGTTTTCTTGACCAAATAGCAGGATTGTCTTTAACAGTCTTTTCAAAAATTCTTTTAAGGGCTCTGTTAGTGTTTTCAACTTGACCACTTGTTTGATGGTGGTATAATGTAGAAAAACGGGTCCTAACTCCATATCTCTTCATAGTCTTTTCCATTATCTTGTTACAAAAGTGAGTACCTCAGTCGCTTATTAGAGCTTTGGGCATTCCGAAACGGCAGAATAGTTTCTTTAGAAAAGTAACAACAACTCGGGCATCATTGGTTGGCAAAGCTTGAGCTTCGGCCCATTTAGATACGTAATCGACAGCAACAAGAATGTATTCAAACTTATGTGATTTTAGGAATGGTCCTATAAAGTCGATACCCCAAATATTAAAAATTTCACACACTTGAATGCTGGTTAAGGGCATCTTATCACGTTTTGATATATTTCCCGTCTTTTGGCATGCTTCATAAAGTTGTACTGGAGTATGAGCTTCTTTTATGATTGTTGGCCGGTAAAAACCTAAATCTAGGACCGTTTTAGCGGTTACGTTTGGTCCATAATATCCACCAGTTGGTCCGTGGTGACATTGATCTAAAATGGTTCGGGTTTCTGGTCTAGATACACAGCGTCTGATCATACCGTCTGAACATACTTTGAAAAGATAGGGTTCTTCCCAAAAGTAGTGTTTTAGGTCAGAGAAGAATTTGTTCTTTTGTTGCTACGTCATCCCTTTTGGTATAATATCACCCACTAAATAGTTTGCAAAGTCTGCGAACCATGGTTCATTTCTGGTGTTAATTTCCATAAGGGTTTCTCTAGGAAAGTTGTCGCCAACCTCACTATCATCACTTGACTCGTTATGGTCAATCCTAGATAAGTGATCGGCAGCAACATTTTATGTACCTTTTTTATCTTTAAATTCTATATCGAATTCTTGTAGGAGTAGAATCCATCGAATAAGATGGGGTTTTGCGTCTTGTTTCTTAAACAGATGTTTAAGAGCTGAGTGATCAGTGTGGACAATAGTTTTTGATAGTATAAGATAGGATCTAAATTTTTTGAATGTAAAAACTACAGCCATAAGTTCTTTCTCGGTTATGGTGTATTTTTGTTGAGCTGGATTAAGAGTTTTACTTGCGAAGTAGATTGGGTGAAATTTTTTACCATCTTTTTGACCTATGACAGATCCGACTGCGAAATCACTTGCATCACACATACGTTCAAACAAAAGATTCCAGTTTGGGCTTACGATCACAGGAGCACATGTGAGTTTCTCTTTTAATAATTCGAATGCTTTTTGACATTCATCATTGAATTCGAACGGAGTATCTTTTTCAAGAAGCTTAGTTATAGGTCGGCAATTTTTGAGAAATCTTTAATAAACCTTCGGTAAAAACCGGCATGTCCTACAAAGCTTCTAACACCTTTGATGTTAGTAGGGGGTGGAAGTTTTGAGATTACGTTGATTTTTTGCTTTGTCGACTTCAAGTCCTGCGCCGGACACTTTGTGTCCAAGCACAATTCCTTCTTTGACCATGAAGCGACATTTTTATCAATTAATGACAAGATGAGCATCTTTACAACGCTGGAGCATTTTATCAAGGTTATTTATGCATTTGTCAAAAGAGTTTCCAAAGACGGGGAAATCGTCCATGAATACTTCGACGGATTCTTCAATCATGTCATGAAAGATTGCCAACATGCACCTTTGGAATGTAGCTGGAGCATTACATAATCCGAAAGGCATTTGCCTATAAGCGTATGTACCGAAGGGACACGTGAATGTTGTTTTTTCTTGATCATTAGGATCGATAGGAATTTGGAAATATCCGGAAAACCATTAAGGAAACAGAACTATTTATTTCCTGCGAGACTTTCCAACATTTGTGTTAATACAAATAATGTCTAAAAACGTTATTTATATTTTTTGACCTCTCAACATTTTGATAATAACAAAATGTAAAGACGCTTATGATAAAATTAAACGTTTACAAATTATTAATCGTAAAATTCCATTTCTAAGATTAGTAATCACTTAAGGTATGAACAAACAAATCTTTAAGCATGATTAGTGATCAAGAAAATATTTTTCTCTTATCCATCACATTTTTACAAAAGAATTTCACAAAATATATTCTAATTAAAAGAAAATTTTATTATAAACTTAAAATTTGAAATTTAAATCCCCCCCCCAATGGAATGTTCCATACCAGATACAACCTTCCCCACAAAAGACAAAAAAGGGAGTGTAGTCTACTGGGCGGCCCCCTTATAAGCCTGGCGGCCCCTAGATATATCTGGGACCGCCGGGACCGCCCCCAGTGACCGTTGGATTTTCTTGCCTATAAATACTGCTCCATTCCTTGCAGAAAATCAGACCTCTTTGCACGAAATTTTCAAATAACTTTCTCTCTCTAAAAATCCTCTTTCTCTCTCTAAATCTCTTGATCACTAACATTCTTAGATCTTGTTTCAAGTGATCTAATCTCTTCTTCTCATCTCTTCCCTCTCATTCAAGTGCAAGATTAGGACTCGACATTTAGCTTAGTGTCGGAAAATAACTTAAGCGACGTGTAAACGGTTTTCTCCGCCTAAAGGGAGCTTGTTGACATAGTGAAATCTCGAGTAGGATACTCGGGGAGTGGAGTAGGGCGAAGAGGTGCTTCGTAGCCGAACCACTATAAAATCTTGGCGTCTTGGTTTGATTGTTCCTTTCCTTATCTCTTCATATTATTGTCATTGTTATTTAGCTTTAGTTTAGATTGTTATATTGTTTGTTCATATTGTGAATTGGTTAAACATACAACTCGAATCTAAATATTTTGAAAGCAAACTTTTAAAACGTAAAATGAACCTGTAAACTATTCAACCCCCCTTCTAGTTTCCACAATTGGTATCAGGAGCCAAGGTCACTCAAGATTTTTAAAATATACTATATTTTAAAGCTTGGATCGATCTATGGATTCTGACAAATATCTAGAAGGGCAATCTATGCAAAGACCACCACTTTTTGAAAGTGATAGTTTTATTTATTGGAAAAATAGATTCGAGACATATGTTAAATCAAAAGATCTAGATCTTTGGCATGTTATTACCAACGGTGATTTTCAACCTATTGAACAAAATCCGGAAACCAAATTAGATGAGGTTATCCCTTTTGAAAAACAAAGTGATGATCTTAAAAAGAGACTTGCGAAAAATAACGAAGCTAAAATGGTTATTTATAATGCTTTGCCTAGAAAAGAATATGAAAGAATTTTCATGTGTAATACGGCAAAAGAAATTTGGAAAACATTGTTAATCACCCACCAAGGTAATAGTCAAGTCAAAGATAATAAGATCGACCTTTTGGTTCAACAATATGAACAATTCGTCATTTCCGAAGACGAATCTATAGATAGTGCTTTTGCTAGATTTAATACTATTATTACTAGTCTAAAAGCTCTTGATGAAGGTTATTCTAGCAAGAACTATGTTAGGAAGTTTCATAGGGCTCTACATCCTAAATGGAGAGCAAAGGTCACAGCGATTGAAGAGTTGAAAGACTTAACGTCACTATCTCTTGATGAACTTATCGGGAACCTCAAAGTTTACGAAATGATCATTAAGAAAGATTCCGAAATAGTCAAAGCAAAAGTTGAAAGGAAATCTCTTGCTTTAAAGGCTAGGAAAGAATCTAGTGATGAAGAGTGTTCGACTTCCGGAAGTGAAGACGAAGAGTACGCCATGGCGGTAAGAGACTTCAAAAAGTTCTTCAAAAGAAAAGGAAGATTCGTGAGACAACCTCAGAACGACAAAAAGACGTTCCAAAGAAGCCGAGACGACAAAAACGGTAAAAGTGATAGAAAATACTTTAGATGCGGCGACCCGAATCATCTTATTGGAGAATGTCCAAAGCCACCTAAAGACAAGAACCAAAAAGCTTTTGTCGGAGGTTCTTGGAGTGATAGCGGTGAAGAAGATGACGAGAAGGTCAAAAACAAAATGTGTCTTGTAGCTCAAGCATCAAGTGAGGTATGTTCCGAATCCTCTTACTTTAGTGATGAAAACTCGTCAATAGATGATTTAGTATTAGATAATGAATATGATAAACTGTTTAAAATAAGTTTAAAGATAATCACTAAAAACAAAAGATTAAAAGCCGCTAGAACTAGTTTAGAAAAGGAAATTAGTATTCTAAAAGAAAAGGTGTCTACACTCTAGAAAAACAAGGGAGTTGATCTCGAATGTGTAAAATGTCATTGGCTTAAAATTGAAAATGAAAAGCTTAAAGAGGAAGCTCTTAAACTAACCAAATTTGAAAAGAGTACACATTGCTTAAATGAAATGCTAAATAATCAAAAACCCTCTGGGGAAAAGTTAGGTTTAGGGTTTAATTCATTCGAAGCATCATCCAGTGGAACTAAAGAAACAAAATTTGTGAAAGCCCAGAAAAAGGCGTCCTCTGATGGAGGCCCATAAATATGGGCATCCCCCTTAATATGCAGGCGGCCCCCAAAGCAAATATGGGACCGCCACCAGCAACTACGTTTGGATCTAAAAAAAGTGTATCTTTTCAAAAATCTATTTTGGGTCCTAGACCAAAACACATAATAGTAAACAATGTAAAAGTTCCCGTTGCTAGTGATAATGAAGTTAAACAATTTTATAAGCCATTATCAAAACCCGGAGTTGGATTTTTAAAACCTAATTTTAGATCAAAAACTCCACCACCTAGAAGAGTCATCAATAATTATCCTCGTTTGAAGACACCACAACCAAAAAGAAACATTGGTCGACAAAATCAACCACGTGGCTTTCCAGTAACTTGGAACAACTTCCCACGTCAAAGTTACATGTCATGGGAAATGTGTCTTCCATTTTCACATCCCAACCAATTGCATCAAATGCAAAGGATGTTTAGCACTAACAACTTTGGACCCATGAGATATTAGGGACCAAATGTTTGAGGTGATGCCTTATATAAATAGATATGCCTTGGAGTCGACTTGGAACCCGATGAGTGGATAAAGGATAGCGGATGCTCCAAACATATGACGGGTAACCGAAAGCTCTTCTCAAGCTACAAGGCATATAACGGAGGTAATGTTATTTTTGGTAGTAATCTTCGTGGTAACATCATTGGAAAAGGTACGATTTCGAATGACTCTCTCAAAATAGATAATGTAGAACATGTAGATAACTTAAGATTTAACTTGTTAAGTATAGGACAAATATGTGATAATAAGTGTAGAGTAACTTTCTCTGAACATGATAGTAAATCACTAAGGATGGTAAGGTCATAGGTAGAGGTATTAGGAAGAAAGGCTTATATGTGATGAAATTAAGAAATAAGCCCAAAGACCAAATTTGTTTAGCAACGATTGATGAAATTCTACGTTGTGGCATAGGATATTAGGTCACGCAAATATGCGTCTCATTCAATCATTAGCATCTAATGAATTAGTTAGAAACTTACCTAAGCTTAAGTTTGATCAACACTTCTATGATGCTTGCAAAATTGGAAAGCAAGCTCACGCTAGTCATAAGGCTAAGAATATAGTCTCAACGACTAGATGCTTAGAACTCCTTTATATGGATCTCTTCGGTCCATCCGCCGTACGGAGTTACGGAGGAAACCGCTACACCTTAGTCATAGTAGATGACTACTCTAGGTATACTTGGACTAGATTCCTTAAGGACAAAACCGAAGCCTTCGATCAATTCAAAATATTTAGTAAGAAAATTCAAAACCAATTAGGATGTACAATAGTGTCAATAAGAACCGACCACGGTAGGGAATTTGATAATGAGGTGCAATTTGGAGAATTTTGTAATGCCAATGGTATTACACATAACTTCTCGGCTCCACGCACTCCTCAATCAAATGGCGTGGTTGAAAGGAAAAATAGGACACTTCAAGAAATGAGTAGGACTATGTTGAATGAGCAATCGTTACCACAAAAGTTTTGGTGTAACGCCGTAGATACTTCAACATACATTCTCAACCGAATCCTAATTAGAGCCATCCTAGGAAAAACACCTTATGAACTCTTGAGAGGTAGGAAACCTACTCTTGATTATTTTAGAGTGTTTGGAAGCAAGTGCTTCATTTTAAACACCAAAGACTACCTTACCAAGTTTGACCCAAAGTCATACGAAGGTGTCTTTTTAGGATACTCCTAAAATAGTAAAGCCTACATTATCCTTAATAAACACACTAGGAAAATCTAAGAATCACTCAACGTGACATTCGATGAAACTCCTCCACCCTCTAAGACATCACCCTTGGTGGATGATGACTTAGATGAAGAAGAAGCAATTAAGGTTACCGAAAAGAAAAACCTAGAAAATGACATTGAGGATGAAACTTTAGAGATTGACGAAATAGTCAATATTAAGGAATCTAGGAACCATCCATTGGAAAATGTCATAGGAAACCTTAACCAAAGAACCCTTAGATCACAAGCCCAAAACCAAAGTAACTTCTTTTGTTTTATATCAACTATAGAACCTAAGAATGTGAATGAAGCCTTAGAAGATGAAAGTTGGATAGTCACTATGCAAGAAGAATTAAATCAGTTCATTGCTAACGACGTTTGGGAGTTAGTTCCACAACCTAGGAATATGACAATCATAGGAACTAAGTGGGTGTTTAGAAATAAGTTAGATGAGAACAGTATTGTTTCTCAAAATAAGGCTAGGTTAGTCGCTCAAGGCTATAATCAACAAGAGGGCATCGATTATGATGAAACTTATGCCCTAGTTGCTAGACTTGAGTCAATTAGGATTCTATTAGCTTATGCATGTGCTTTAGATTTTAAGCTATTCCAAATGGATGTAAAAAGTGCATTCCTAAACGGTTTTATCAATGAGGTATACGTTGTAGGATCGATCTTCCTTAATGAAACACTGATATACTGTCAACTATGCGGAATCTAGTTGGCAGTACTTAAGAAGAACACACAATAGTTTCTCAAACGATTTCTTTTATAAACCTTTTTGAATCTGCCTAAATTGCAGATCCCTAATACAATACTAATATTTACAAAGAAGAAAAGTTCAAATCTCATCATCGTTCAAATATATGTCGACGACATTATATTCGCCGACTTGGTCAAGAAACATGTTTGAATGAATATGCAAAATCATCAGGACGAGTCTAGATGAACATGATGGGTGAGACTAACTTCTTTTCTTGGACTACAAATAAAACAAATGGAAGATGGTATCTTCTTTAATCAATCTAAATATATTAAAGAAATGCTTAAGAAATTTGGCTTAGAAGAATCTAAACCAATGAAAACCCCCATGTCCTCCGATACCAAACTCACGAAAGACGAAGAGTGTGAGTCGGTAGATAGTACCAAGTATCGAGGCATGATAGGTAGTTTATTATACCTAACGGCAAGTAGGCCCGATATCATGTTTAGTGTCTGCCTTTGTGCCCGCTTCCAAGAGGCTCCCAAAACCTCTCACCTTGAAGCGGTTAAGCGTATCTTCTGATACATTAAAGGCACAACGCACTTAGGATTATGGTATCCTAAGAGGATCATCATAGAAACAGTAGTATATGCCGACTCTGATCATGCGGGAGATTATGTGGACCGAAAGAGCACTAGCGGTATTTGTACGTTCGTAGGATGTTGTTTGACATCTTGGTTCTCGAAGAAACAAACCGCTCTTGCTATATCCACTACCGAAGCCGAATACGTAAGCGCCAGAAAGGCATGTCAACAAGCACTATGGATGAAACAAGCTCTTATCGACTACGACGTTCGACTCGACGACGTCCCGATTATGTGCGACAATAAAGGTGCTATTAACCTTAGAAAAAACCTGGTACAACATTCTTGAACCAAACACATCGAAATTCGTCACCACTTTCTTCGTGATAATGTCCAGAAAGGACATATCTCAATCGAAAAAGTGCCGTCCGTCGACAACATCGCTGACATTCTTACGAAACCCCTTAAACGTGAATCGTTTAACTATCTACGTCTTGGTTTAGGAATGATGGAACACATTCCATAAATCGTATTAGTCCGCTTCTCTTTCTTCTGTCTCAATTCTAGTCCGCGTTCCATTCCGCGTCGTGACAATTTAACTACTTCATCCGAAGCTAGTTAGATATTTTTAATTCGCGAAATGCAAATTAATTAGTCACTCTTCCTAGTAAATTCGTGTCAAAATTTAAAAGTCTAAAAATTATCCTTGGTGGCCCCCTAATATACTTGGGACCGCCTGATAAATATGGGACCGCCAACAGCAGGCACCATATTTTACACTTAGTCAAAAAGAAATTCCAAAAACAAAACCAAACATACCCCTTTTTCTCTGCAAGCGACGAACACGACCAAAACAACCCAAAAACTCAAAATCATCCATTAAAACACTAATTGAAGATAAAATCAACACCTACAATCATTCATAACATCATTAACATCATCAATGGTAAGTCATTTCATCTATTGTCTTTCAATTTGAGTCTAAGGTTCATGATGAACACAAAAATTAAAATTGGGGATTTTTCATTTTTCTTTTAATTTTGTACAATTAAGACTACTAGGATACAATATATAACTAATATGCTTCCCGTAGACATAGGATTTGCATACATTTGTGAGTTTGTCGAAAATTGATTTCGAACCAAAACCCCAATTTTATTTTCAAATCACTCACGTTAGGAACAGAATAAAATTGTTGCTATGCATTGTTAATACAACTCAAAAAACATTTTTAAACACATGCATAATGATCTCATGAACAAATTTCGAGATACATAGTTCATATGTATTTCTCGACATGTTTGAATGAGAAAAATCAAACTAAGGAGTGTTTGGATTAACTCTTAGGATTTTATGTTTTAGGTCGAGTTAATCGTTACTCCACATTTGTCACACTTAGGCACACACTAGAAACAATGTCAACACAACAATACAAGCAAATGATAATAAAATGTGACCTCAATATTTTCTTTATAGGTAATCATGCCTCGTAAATCATCTAAAGACTATAAAAATACAAGACAATACATTCCAATGATTTCCCATGAGTACCGTTCACCTATAAAAGAAAAACTGAGAAACCTTGAAAGTCGCTACATTCATGAGGGTCGGGTGGTCTTTAATGACTTTACGGATCTAAACTATGTTCGGTCTTTGTTCAGTTTTGTCGAGTTTGAGTGTTTTCTTGAAATCAATGACCAAATTTGTCCTCGGTTTATACTTGAGTTTTTCAGTCAATACCAACTAAACTACTCTGACGAAGGTCAAATGTTTGTCGAGTTTGTGATTCAAAATCAATTCTTTTCTTATTCTCTTAAAGATTTTGCATAAATTCTTGACATACCCTGCGAGGGTGCTTGCGTCTTTACTGACAAATGGTCACTTGACGAGTTGGCATATGGTGTCCCTACAGATGGTCCATATCAAACCAACCCTCCTTCTCTTGATGACATCATTTCGTCTGTTCAAATTGATCGAGAAGGTCAAGTCAGTCGCATTCGTCATAAGGAAGAAATTGATGTTCATGAATATCAAATTCTCACTCGTGAAATTTTGACAACCTTCAAATCTTTAGAATAATTATCCAGGAAAACATCTTCTATCTGGGAGGGTAATCGGGACCATGTTCCCGCGTGTCTTTGTTAAATGCTTTATTGTGTTGTACATTCTGAAAAGTTCAACCTTGCCTATTTCATGGCAAAACGAATGGAGTGGGTCACTAAACAAAAGAGATTAATTTTACCCTATGGTATGTTGTTAACCCGTTTGTTTAAATTTGTCATGAATGAAAATCGCGAATTATACAATGAGTCTTATGCCTTGTACGATCGTGTTATGAATCCTCTTATCGCTTAACAAAATCGAAAGACTAGAAAGGATCTTGGCACGAGAAGAGGTCATCACTCCACTTCTTCTTCCTCCGCCTTTGAGCAACCATCTTCCTCTCATCTTAATGATGATGATGATGATGGAAATGACGAAGGGACCTCGTGTGCAAGCACTCCTTCTCCCATTGGGTATGTCAATTCGTTAACAAATGAAGTTCCTTAAGTTTTTCAAAACCCACCTAATATTAAACCTCACTTAGAACCTTTTTACACTCGTCAAACCAAAATCATCAACCGTCAAGTTTAGATTCGAGATGAGCATCGTGGTAGACTAAGGTCAATCGGGAAAGGTCTCAGAAACTTGTGGAGAAATATGAGGAAGTGAGCAATATGGAAATGTGCCTTGTAACATTATTAATTATACTACTTATTATTTTATGAAGCTTAAGTAATTAAACTTATATTATTTAGTAGTAACTTAGTATGTAGTACGGGCAATATAACTTGCCTTGAAACATCTTTCAATTTTATCATCCTAAACACTTGTTTGCATGGAACTTGATACACTATAAATACCTAAATAATGATATGCATGCTTATCTATTGGCTAATATGAATACATGTGTTTCTTTGATTGAATTTGGAATGATTAGTTTTGTAAATTTAATTGTTAAGCATTAGATGATTCATGATGAAATAGAGTTGATTGCAAAAGGGAAAAATAGGAAATTTCTTTCTATACAGAATCTACAGAAAATCAGGAAAACTGGAAAATTTTCCTGTCTTCAGAGAACGGCCCCCATAAATATAGGACAGCCCCCTAATATATATGGGACCGCCACGTATATATGGGACCGCCATCAGAAGTCACAAAATTTTTACTGTGACTAGCTGGTTTTCTATGCAGTTGACTATTCTCTCTTAGACCCAGCTAAACTTCCTGCATTTTGCTAAACAACTTTTGGAATTTATTTCCTTAATCCTCATGCTTTTCTACTTTGATCCTATGCTTTCAAATTAAATAAGTCTTCCTTCCCATTCTTCTTACCATCTTTATCTTCCTCAAACCATTCTACCATGAATCCTACCAAAGCTTTTTCTTCTAACCCTTCAAAGAAAATCAAACTAACCATAATCCCTTCTAGAAAAACTATTGCAAATCTCTAGTAATGAAGATGTCTCCACCAACACCTTCTATATAACAACTTCTTCTTCTCCAACTCCCTAAAAATGCACCATCCCAAAACTCAAGCCACAATCAAAACATCTTTTTAAGCCAGTGAACAAATGTCATACTTCTTTGGATATCACACTTCTTTATCACCATTCACATCCACTTGATCACATTCTGGTCACTTCATCACCACCATCTCCACCACAACCTCAACCATCTATCATGGGCCACCCTCTTTACTACAACTACCATGACTACCATGGGTCAACTTGCATATGTTGCTTTCACAACCGAACTCTTTTCTTAACCTTAAAGGATGAGATGAACATCATGTTTGCTCATCTTGAGTATCTCCTCACTACCGCAATCACCTCACACTTTCCACCTCCACCTTGAAATGGCTTTAAAAGTTTTCATAAACGTGTCACCCCAAACCTTTTTGCTCAAAAAGTCATTCTCTATGAATCATGAATCATTTAGGACTTATGTAGTATTGTCTCTCCTTATCTCATGAAGCATGTAGTGTGACTTATGGATTAATTATCTTGTATTAGTTCTAGTTTTATCTTATGTCGTATGAATGTATTCCTTGCATTTGCTATTGTATGAGTTTCTTGATTGTTGAATGAAACTCCCTTTTGGGTGACTTGAATTTAATGTTATGTTTAAAAGATATTTGTCTTGCACTTGTACCTCTAACTTTGTTTTGTAGCAAACAAATTTTCCTTTGGTCAATTCCATGGTGCCTCGGACACGAGGGGGAGCAGTGGTATGTGAAAACTCGGGAATGATGAATTTATCATTTTTGGGGCATTTTAGGATTAAAATGCATCTTATTCTATGATCCCTAAAAGTTATAAAAATAACGAAAGTCAAACGTTCTAGTTAGTTGCTTAATATGAAAAGTACAAAAAAATAAGAAAAATGAAAAAAAAAATATGTGTAGGAATAAGTAAATATATTCAAAAATGGTAAAAACGGGGCTTTTCAAAGCTATTGATTCTTATTTACCTTGACGAATACTTCAGCTTTACATTTTCTAGGTTATAGATCGAGGAGGATTGAGATTATTAGTTTTCTAAGTGACTTACTTATTAGCATTGCGTGAGGTCAGCGCTATAGTTTATTATGGGGATTTTGGTATGTGCCTAAATACACATACCTTTGACCTTTAAAACCGGACTTAAATGACCAAAAACGTACCAAAAATACATTGTATTTGTATGTTTTCAATTATATTGTGCAGGAAAACGGATATCCGACAAAGGACGAAAAATTCAAGCAAAAATGACAAAACGAGCACGAAATGAAAGGGGAAAGTCAAAGTCGAAGTCAAAGACCAAAAAGTCAAAGTCAACCCCGAAAAAGTCAACGGTCTAAGCCGAAGCCGTAACCAAAGAAACACTAAATGGGCCCACCCGTACCCATTTAATGGGCCGGGTCAACCCATTTAAACAATATAAAGACCAAATGGGCCAAAATCTCTTTCAAATATATAATCCGTGCCAATAAGCTTACAAAATCCCAAAACCCCTAAAGGCTTTAACGTCTATTAAGTTCATAATTACCCTTTCACACTTAACTACAGTTAGTCCTTTATAGGCCCTTCACGTAAACATGTATAATCAATGGAAGGGTTATTTTCTACCAAGTCCTACAAATTCTAATACTTCACACAAGGACTTGCAATGTAAACAACTTATACAAGATGAGGGGTCACTTTTGCCATCTTCCCTAAACATACACCCTGCACCCTATTAACTAAATCAAAATA
The DNA here is from genome assembly GCA_026074375.1 of Tanacetum coccineum. Classification (NCBI taxonomy): domain Eukaryota; kingdom Viridiplantae; phylum Streptophyta; class Magnoliopsida; order Asterales; family Asteraceae; genus Tanacetum; species Tanacetum coccineum. Next base: position 14,824 of record BQNB010075165.1, on the reverse strand, counting down.
GAACACCTATTTTTCTTGCCACTCTCCATTGCACTATTCACTGTCTTCCCCACCTCGTATATTGTTCCCAAAGACAAAACATCCCTCTCCCACCTTAACCCCACTTCACATGGGCTATTGCCACCTTGGCAATCCCCTTTAACACCATTGGCTAATAAAACACCGACAACAAGAGAAGGGTTGTGATTATAGGAACTTGGGAACTAAGCAAAATAGAAGATGCGGGGGGATGAGAATGATTTATGGCTTTCTCCTTCAAATAGAAACACAACAAGCGCAATGGTAGACCAAGATTTTTGTATAAATAGGACAATTGTCGTTCATTTTGTTTTATGGTCGATTTTTTGTGTTAAAGGTCCATCTAACTTGTATTCAACCAAAGGTTTGTACCATTTTAAATATGTTTTTTTTATATATTGTCATTTACATTTCTGTCTTTTAATTTTATTTTGTCATTTAATTTTATGCTGTTTACTGTTTGCTTTAAATTATTGTATTTAAGCTTATTGTCTTTATATACTGTTTTGCAAAGCCCTTTAATAAGCTTTTGAGATCAGTCAAGTTAATTCTAAAGCTTAATTTTCATTTTCTGTATCAAAAAAAATCATAAAATACCAAAAAAATACAAATTGTCACAAGCAAATGGAGCAAGTTTTTTACTGAAATGGCTTGGTTTAGAGCTTCATGGGAGCATTTAGGATTGTTTATAAGCTGTATAAGAGATCATACACTGCCAAAAGCTTGACCCCTTTGTGAGTTTTCACATTTTAATTTTTTGCTTATTTTTACTATTCATGTGCTTATTGCTGCTTTTTTTGCTTTGTCTTGCTTATTACTGTTATCTTATGCTTATTGTCTTTCTTTATTGCGTATATGTCTTTTTATTTGGGTATTTACCTTTTAAATGATCAAGTATTGCTTAATTGTCCTTTTGTTATTTTAATTTATCTTGGTGCCTTATTCTATGTTTAAATTGTTATTTATGCTTGATATGTTTATATGATATATGTTTATCTGTCTTTAGATATCTCAACTTAAATCACTCTCTTTCAGTTTAAAATTTTGATGCTTCAATCTTAAAGGGGTGTTTGGCACAAGGTGAAAAAGGGTCAAAACTGTTTTTTTAAAATGTTGTGGGTCACTTGGCAATCTGGTTCAAGCATTTTTTTAAGGTGTATTACATTCTGTGTTTTCAAGATTTTTAACTTTAAACGTGGTTTTTTAGACCTTGTCTATAAGGCCCCTTTGAAACTGAGGTGACAGCTCAGTTTCAAGAGCTTTTGTGATTTAGGTCCTCATAACCATCTTTTAAGTACCTTGTTTTTGTGTCTTTCTTGTGTGTCAATGCAGTAGTGAGATCTTTTAAACTAACTTTGTGTTACAGTCAAAATTTGTCACTTAATTTTAAAGGTCAATGGCCATTTTTCTTGTTACCAATTTTTAGTTAGTTAAAATAGTTTTTAGGGTCTAAAAATTTTGAGCACAACGCCTCACTTGGAGAGTCAAACTCCATCTGTTTTAACTTAGTTTAGCTTTTGAAGCTTATTTTCTAGCTTATTCATAGGGCTGCATAAGCCACCATTTTTCTTAAGTAAACCAAATCAGCATATGCTGATTGAGACCAGCACTTTTCACAAGCTTTGTTCCTAGCTTAACTTTATTTCAAACCATTTTTAGTTTACTAATTCTTGTACCCATTAAGCCAAGCTTTAAGTTGGTATAGCCCATTAAGCCCCAATGATCCCTTTAGAAGCTTAAAATTAAGCTCAAAAGTTGTCCCCTAGGCTGTTTGCTAACCAGTTTTTGCATTTTGCTTATTGCTTATTTTTTTTACTTATCTATCTATTTTCCTTTGCTTATTTTTGCTTATATTTGCTTATTAGGAGTAGTGTAGGATTTGCTTTAGCTTAGTTTGCTTTTTCACTTGCTTATTTGGCCCTCAAATAGCCTAGCAGTTAGCTTATCTTTAGGACTTAGTTAAAAAAGTGAAACTGCCCATTGTCTTGTGCTTATTTAGCAGCTTATTTTTCAGTTTTATAAAAATTCTCTTTTTTTAAGTTTTTTATTTTTTCTAGTTTTATAAGTTTAAAATATATATATATATATATATATATATATATATATATATATATATATATATATATATTTCAAAAAGGGAGGCCAAGGATTCGAACCCTGGACCTCCCCTTTCACACCTTACAAGTCATACAACTCCCACACACTAACCATACGGCTCCTCTGTAGGGCTATCTGGTTAAGTCTCTCCCCACTTTATTTATATACTTGTTTTTCCCTTTTAAGCTTTAAGCCATTTTCGGCTTATTTCCAGCTTATTTAGATAAGTTGGGTAACCAACTTTATTTTTCATAGATCCAGCATAGCTTAAGCTACTTTTCAGTATTTTTCAGATTTTTCCCATTAAGTTTACTATTTTTAATTAATTTTTCTTATTTAAACAGTTTTTAATTCATAATAAATTATTAAAAAGTCAAAAAAATATAATTCTTTTTTTGAAAATTTTCTTTTATCATTTAGCACCTAGGAAAATTAGATTTGCATCCGTAGGGTTTAAATTTCAAATTTTCGTTTTTTAAAGAACGGGATTCGAATCCCGTTCTCGTTTTTAGGTTTAAATCCGTTCTAGCTTTCGTTTTTAGGTTTTCTTTCATCGTTTTTGCATTTTAATTGTAGAATTAGTAATCCAATCCAAAAAATCTTTATCCATTCAATTCACGCGATCACAAACGTAATCCGATTTTCAATTCGCACCTCGTTGGGAGAACGACCCGGGGGATTTTTGATTTTCCTTTGGATAAAAGGAATTGATTTGAGTCTTTCGGACTTTCTTATCGTTACTTTATTGAATTATAATTTGTATATTATCCTGATATATTTATTATATTTATTATTTATTATATATACAAAATGGTGAATTCTTATTTATCAATTTTTGGCGCCGTTGCCGGGGAGGTGCTTGCGTTTTTCATTGATTCGTTTGACAGGATTAGTTTTTGAAGACCTTCCCTCGTGAAGTTACCATTTTTTTTTTTTTTTTTTTCCCCCCCTTTTTTTCCCCCCCACGTTTGATGAATATTTTCTTTTATTTATAAAAATACAAAAATATTTTTCATTTTCTTTTATTAATATTAGTACAAGATAAAAAAAAATCAAAAACATAAAAATTGTCCGTAATCAATGAGAATAATATCAATCATCATATAATGCTTGACATCTTGCGCATTATCTTATAAGTTACGAACCAAAAGATTCAAAACTTTGCCTTTGTGTCACTAGGGACGTGACGCTACGTTAAAAGTTTTAACAAACTCTAAGAGAGGTATAAGGAGGGTTGTTCCGAGGAACTACGAGCCTAAAGGAGAAAGGTTTTTAATATCTTCGCGCTTTCCTACTCCTCCGCTTCTTTGTGCGTTTTTCTTTTAAAGAGCTACCGTGAAGCTTGTCGATTATTGGTTTAAGTTATTCGATCTCGTTTTGTCCATTAAAATAAATTGTGAAATAAATTGAAAAAAAACCAAAAATATTTTTATTTTAATCTTTTTAGTGCATGCGCACTCGTTCTTCTTCTAATCTCATTGGTAATTTTTGTTCTAATCCAACCACTTCAAACCCGAAACGTCGTAACCGTAGACGTTCAAAACAATCTTTCTCTCTTGAAGAATCACCCATAGCTACGATGGTCGATCAACGTACTATGGCGGAATTGCTTCGTGCACCCACCGAGGGTTATGCGGAGGCAATCGTGGTTCCACCAATTCTTGCTGAGCATTTCGAACTCAAGCATAGTCTCATTAATATGATGACTTCGGACCAATTCTTCAGACTTGAGAAAGACAATCCTCATGACTACATCCGTTGGTTTAACAAAATAACGTCCACAATCAAATACAAGGATGTGCCGAATTCAACGATTAAGCTTATGCTTTTTCCTTTCTCTCTTGCGGGGGCAGCCCGTCGTTGGCTTGAAAAAGAACCCCCTTATTCTATTCTCACTTGGGAGGATCTCGTGTCCAAATTCATCAACGAATTCTTTCCTCCCTCAAGAACGACAAATCTATAAAATGAGATTTCCAACTTTCAACAAAAGTTTGATGAGTCGTTTCATGAGGTGTGGGACCGATACAAAGATCTCCTTCGTGCTTGTCCTCATCATGGTTTCACCGAATTGTACCAGCTTGATACTTTCTTACATTGCCATTATACCGGGCCCGATCATGATTCCTTGAATTCTGCCGCGGTGGCAATCTCTTAGAAAGAAGTACTTAAGATGTGTTGACGATTATCGAAAACAAATCCAAGGTTTGCAATTCACGAAACAAATTGATTGTTTCTCAAGTGAAATCAAGTGATGGTAATTCTTCTTCTTTCGATATAGCCAAACTTACTCATGTAGTAAATTAGGAGACGAGTGATGTGACTACCGCTATGACGACTATTCTTAAACAATTTCAAGCAACCCCACCTCCAGCTTCTGTAAAAGCTGTTGAGGAAGTTTGTGTTACTTGCGGCGGTGCTCATCCTTACTATCAGTGTCTCGCCGCTGATGGCAATACTTTCCTAGAATCAGGGTAATTCCGGTTATCGTCCTCCAGGTGTGGCTAATCAAACACGACCACCGGGTTTTGTTCAACAAAACGGGCAAAATAATCAAAACTGTTGTTAGCAACCTCAAGGATATAAACCGAGAAACATTTTCAATCAATTTACAGATTATTCAAACTCTAATTATACAAAACCAAAGTGCTTCCCTTTTAAGTGAATTGGAGGTAAATTAAGAAAAGAATGATGTAATATAAAGCCATGCAAGCTCAAATAACAATGTGAAAATGTAGTAAGAAATGAAAATGCAATCTTCAATTAAAGCTTCATTTCAAATTCAAACAAATGAGTGAAGAACATTGATGGCAAGTTTCTTTCAAATGAACACAGCTTATACCCTCGGGTATGGGATCTCTCCCTAGAAAAAACGTGGCTAACCCTTAGGGTGATAATGAAATCTCATTTACACTCTGAAGTGGTCTTATTCTTGATGGACCTTCCGTTCCTATGCCTCCTCCATTCATTAATTCTGGAGGAGGATGAACGTGTAGAGGAGACTTTAACGGACCCAGATTGGGTGAGCTTTACCTTTTAGTGACCTTACTCCTTCCTTGTCCATAAAGCTAACCTCCTTATCAAGAAACTATGTGATTCACAAAAGGGATCCTCGTCTCCTCTCATATCCATTATTCCGTCAAGGATGAAACAAGAAAAGCAGAAAGAAAAGAAGATGAGTCACAAATCCAAAATTTTGGAAAATGTTTAAACAACTTCATATTCAATATCTCTCTTGCGATGCTTTGATTTCTAATCCTAAATACTAAAAGTTGCTTAAGTCTCTCCTTTCAACAAGAGAATTATTTGAATTGGCTACACCCCCTTAATGAAAATTGCTCAGCGGTCATCCTAAAGAAGTTACCCGATAAACTAGGTGATCCTGGGAAATTTCTCATTCCGTGTGGTTTTAGTGAGCTCAAGTGCAAAGCCCTAGCCAATCTATGTGCTAGCATCAACTTGATGCCACTCTCGTGTGGGAAAAACTGTAGTTTACCCGAGCTTATTTCCACCCAAATGACTCTTGAACTTGCTAACCGGGATATTTGCACTCCGAAAGGAATTGCAAGAGATGTATTTGTTCCGGTTGGAAAGTTCACATTCCTCGCTGATTTCGTCATTATTGATTATGAAAGCGATCCTCGTGTCCCCCTCATCTTGGGAAGACCTTTCTTACGGACCGCTCGTGCTTTGATTGACGTTCATGGAGAAGAGATGATCCTCCATGACGGAAATGAAAGATTGACCTTGAATATTGACATGACACTTCAAGCTATTCTAACGAACCTCATCAAGAATCAATCAACATGATTGATATCTACAACGTTTCATGTAAAGGATATCTTGAGGATTTGTTTTCAACAATCTGTCAAAGTAGCAGTCCCACCTTTTCTCATCCAGATTTAACTTCACCGGAAGTTATCGATCCTGAAAGTAGCAATCCTACTTCTTCTTCTCTCACTTCTCATACCGACTTAATTTCACCGAAAGTTAATGATGATATCTTTGATTCGGAGGAAGACATTATTTAGAACTTGCTAAATCTTTATAAAACCAAAGATCTCCCTCCATATCATGATAATCCATTGAGTGGCAATCCCACTTCGATTTCAGAACCCAAGACCAAGTCTTCTTCTTCCCCCACACTTACTTCCATCAAAGAAAGTGATTTAATTTGGGAAGAATTCGAAGCTTATCTCGTAAGTGATTTATTTCCATCGGGAAATAGTAATCCTTCATCTCCTCTCCCTCCTTTTCATAATTCTTTAAGTGGCAGTACCACTTCTTCTTCACCTAGTCTCTCGATTTCTGAGACACTAGCGACTATTTTCTTGAGGAGTCGCCATGGAACTCGCTGACATCACATTTCCATCAGGAATGATGATCTTCCTTTGTGGCCGGGGAACTCCGATCTTTGAGAATTAGAGTATTTGCTTAACCATGATCCTATCAAGGAAATAGATTCTATTCTTGAAGATTCGGTTGATAAAAAAATTTCAAATGACAATCTTGATGATACCATTTCTGAGATGTTCACCAATGAACATGCTCTTGATTACTCATCCCCACTATTATGGGATGATTATGATGATGAACTTTTTGATCTTGAGACCGTTAATGATAATACATATTATGATCCTTTTTACTCCAAGGAAGAGAAAATCAAAGAGTCTAAACTCTTAATTGATGAACTTGATCTTTCTGAATCAAGTGATTTCCTTCCTTTTCCCGAGTGTGACTAGCTTTTCAATGAGGATTTTTCCGAGGTTGATGCTTTGTCTTCAACAACAAGTGGACAAGCGTATTTAATCCAGTTATACCTCATTCATGAGACTCTTTGAAGTAACCCAATTGTGCAACACCGGAAAGAATGTAAAGAAGACCACTAATGCTTCTTTAATTCTTGAGGATTTTAATCCTCCTCTTTATGAACTTCCTTTCCACAAAGGAGTTCCGGGTTGGGAGCTTTACTCTCGTTTGGTTCAAAATGAGAAAAGTTTTCAACCTGGGATTCATCACTTCTATAAAAGAGTTCTTTCGTCTTTCTCCGGAATTATACTAATCGGGGCTCTAAAGCTTTCAAAGTCATAAAAATTTTTAAAAGCCCGATGGAGATTTTTCCAATGCTCTTATGAAGAGGACATCGTATTTTGCGATGTACCCGTGTCTCCATCTTATTTTCCCGCCTTGACAAGCTTAAGTATGGGGATCGGGGCAAGCTAAGTGACCTAAAACAAGCGCTTCGTGGGTGGCAACCCATGCTTATCCTAGTATAATCGTAGTAGCAGTATGCTAGTAAGTAGTAATGAATAAGAGTTTTTTGTTGTGGGGAGGCTTGCCTCTTTCCATCTTCCGTGTTTTGTGTTTGTGTTGTTGTATGTCCAGGATTTCTCGGATTTTTGAAGCCTCTCGTGCTCTCGGTTCTGTCCTTCGTTCACTAAAGCTTCACATCCTCAGCTTCTTTTGGGAATCCGATATCCAAATCTTATCGACTAACGTTTATCTTTAAGCATACTTAATAAACGGCTTAGGATTTACGTAGAGACCATTCTTAAAACATTAAGGACAATTTTTAATTCTAGTATGGGGTGGGATCTATCGATTTGATTGTGCCTGCAGTCGTTGTTTTCGCGTAATCCCGTTTTTACCACCAAAATTTCAAAAAAATGAAAAAATTTCAAATTTTTCAAAAATAAAATAAGTGTTTTGTCACAATTTTGACTTTCCTGCTAGGTAGAATAAGAATAAATTTTGACTCGATCGAGCGTGTTGAGCTCTAGCTTGTTCCTTAACTTTTAGACTAAGCGTTCGCAGATTTTCGCGAAGGACGAAAAATGATAGAGTTAATTATGAGTTGGATGTTAAACAAGGATTATTTGGAAATCTTACAAGCTCATGTGTGTAATTTGTGGCTTTTTCTCCCATGAGCTTCTAACCAGACTAATAATACGTGCTCTTTTGGAAAATTAAACTTAAATCAACAATTTTAATTGTATAGTCGTATCAAATAATTTTTAGTTCAGAATTTTATACTTAAATTTTTAAATGGAAGTTTTCTATTTATTATATTCGTGGTTAATTTAAAGTGTTACAAAAATTGAAAAGAAATGAGTAATAATTTAAACTATGGGCTGATAAAAGTTTGTTGGCATATTGCCGGCTCACTACCGCTGTTGCAGCTTCCAAAGAAAGCCCTAGTAAGAATAATACATCCGAGGCTGATAATCGTTTGCTGCATCTTGCCGGCTTACAACCATGTTGGCAGCCTTCTTAAAAGGTCCGAGGATTTCCGTAGAATTGAATAATTGTATTAAGTGTAGTAATGTGAGTTAATAGAATATAGGAAAAATCTCTTTCTTCTTACAATATATATATGCTTTTGAACTAAGACTATTTTATTTTAAAAAAAATTTAAATAAGAAGCTATGTATATACGGGAAACCTAAGAGTTTTTGAAACCGAAGGTCCGTGAGTCCCGATACTAGTCTTTGTCGTGTGTCAAAAGCCTGGTCACTTAGCCGCGAGGTTGGGATGTGCCGAGACGAAAGTCACTACATGGGATGATCTCGCCTTCAAACTCATTATTCTCGGGTGGAACGTGAAGCATAGAATTTTGTAAAACGTTGATTCATGGTTGAAATTCAAAATGGTAGATTCACCTAATATATATAATAATTGACGGGAGTGAAAAGTTCACAAGTTGCAAATATGAGTAGTGTTGGATTTTTAACTTATATTTAACGATGATTTCATTTTAAGCTTGGTTTGGAATAAGTAAAAAGTCGGGGATGATGAATTTATCCTTTTTAGGGGCATTTTAGAATTGAAATGCATTTTGTTCTATGATCCCTAAAAGTTATAAAATAACGAAAGTCAAACGTTCTAGTTAGTTGCTTAATATGAAAAGTACAAAAAAATGAGACAAAGAAAAAAAACAAAAATATGTGTAGGAATAAGAATACATTTAAAAATGGTAAAAACAGGGCTTTTCAAAACTTTTGATTCTTTCATTCCCCTTGACGAACACTTAGCTACTTTTCGAGATTATTAGTCGAGGGGGATTGAGATTCTTAGTTTTCTAAGTGCTTACTTATAGCACTGCGTGAGGACACGCAATAGTTTAATATTGGGGATTTTGGTATGTGCTTAATTACACATACCGTTTTTCATTAAATTCGGACTTAAATGACCTAAAACGTACCAAAAATACATTGTATTTGTATATTTGTATTTATATTGTGCAGGAAATGGATATCTAAGAAAAAGACAAAAAATAAAGCAAAAACAACAAAACCAAGCACGGAATGGAAAAGCGTGAAAGTCAAAGTCGAAGTCAAAGACCAAAAAGTCAAAGTCAAAGTCAACCCCGACAAAGTCAAGGCAGAAATCGAAGAAATATTAAATGGGCCCACCCGTACCCATCTAATGGGCCGGGTCAGCCCATTTAAACATTACATGAAGACTAAAAGCCCAATTCCTTTTTCTACACTAAACCGGCCCAAAAGTTATGTATAAGCCCATTAAGCCTTTAACAAACGTTAAGTCCTTATACCTTTTACCCTTAACCCTCGTTAGTCCTTAGGGACTGTGACTGCAAACACCCTATACACTTTTAAGGGCCATTTTTGACAAACCCCAAAACTGTTACACACCACAAAGGACCTTCATTGTAATAACTTTATACGAGTTGAGGGGCTAATTGTTCCAAACCCACTAACTCTTTAAAGTTATACCCTGCACCCAATTAAAACCCACATTTCCCGCCAACACCAAACCTGTCACTATTCATCGTCTTCCTCACCTCGTATATTGTTCCCAATTACTCCAAACCCATCACCATCTACAACCCCACTCATCATATGGCATTTTCTAGGTTGGCAATCCTAAACAATTCTATTGGACAAGATTAATGAAGGGTTACGATTTGAGACCTTGGGAACAGAGGCAATTCAATGGCCAAGATCAACTTTGGGTTCTCCTCACACAAGAAGCACATGCTTGAGCTCTCTCTGCAAAGAAGCACAAGAAGACCTCAAGACTTAGCATAAATAGGACCTTAGTATAGCTTATTTCCCTTTATCGAATTTTGTTAGAGTCAAAAGCTTGTAAACAAATATTTGTACCATTTTAATATATTGCAATTTACTTTTCATGTCATTTAATTACTTGTCTTTTAAATACTTACATTGTTGTTTTTTAAGTTTATGAAAATCTGTTTTCCTTTAAATATTTGTCATTTAAGCTTCTTAAATTGTTTTATAAGCCTTTGTATAAGTTTTTAAGCCATTAAAAGATTATATAAAAGCTATTTTCATTTTCTGTCAAAAAAAATCCAAAAATCACAAAAATATCAAGAAGAAAGCATTGGAGCAAGGTAAATAAAGGAAGGCCTTGGTTTAGTGCTTCATGGGAAGCTTTAGGAAAAATTTATAAGCTTTTGAGAGCTTATTTCTTGCCAAAAAGCTAAGGACCCTTTGTAAGTTTCACTTTTAAATTTTTGCATTTTACTGTAGCAGTGCTTATTGTTGCTTATTTTCTTGCTTTTCTTGCTTATTTACTGTTGTTTATGCTCATTGTCTTTACTTAATGCTTTATTAGCTTTGTTCAAGTTTTTTTTTTTTTTTTGCCTTAAACTGTCCATTATTGATTAAATCTGTGTGTTTCTTAATGCTTATTTTTGTGCTTATTCTTGTGTGCCTTTTGCTTAATTTAGCTCATTATTTGTTTGTTGGTCATCGTTGTTCATAAGTTGTTGCTTAAATCTTTGTTACACACTTAAAGTATAGATTTCCAAAGTTAAGGGGTGTTTGGGGTTAACCTGTCAAGTGGGTCAAAAGGTGTTTAAAAAAAACCTTTGGTCACTTTGGTATAACTTGCCCAGCCTTTTTAAGCTATTTTCAACTGTTTTTCTTAAGTTTTTAAGTCTCAACACGATTTTTTAAGTTTTCTAAAAGGTTTCCATAAACGGATGGTTTTAAAACAGCCAAAGCAGAAGTGCTTTTTTGGATTAACTTCAAAACCTGTTGTCAAGTGTGTTTTTGTGTTGTTTTCAAGTGTATATTGCAGTAGTTAACAGTCCATTAAGGTTTACTTGTGCTTTGTTATTTTCTGCCAAAAAAAATTTGTTAAGTCAGTTTTAAGTTTCAAAACCCTCTTTTTCAATTTCAATTATCAGATGTGAAATGTTTTTTTAGCTTTTAAAATTTTGAGCACAAGCTCCTTTGGTGTCACACTCAATCTGTTTTAACTTGGTTTTCTTTTTGGAGCTTATTTAACAGCTTATTTTTGAGCCTGCTTTTAGCTCTTTGACTTTACAAAATTTCCAAAAACCAAGCATCTTTGTAAGCAGTATTTTTCCAAGCCCTTTGTAGTTCTAGGAAGCTACTTGGATAAGCTTTAAGAGCTTATAGCTCATTTAGCCCCAAGTTTCCTCTAGGTGCTTAAAAATAAGCCCCAAATGGTGCCTCCTAAGCTGTCTGCTTGTTAAGTTTTGCAAATTCTTATTGATTTTTCAGTTTTTTCTGCCTGTTTTTATTTGATTAATTCTGTCTGCATTTGCTTACTAGGTATGTTAGCTTATCTGTTTTAGCTTATCTTTTATTTTCATTAGCTTATTTTGCCTTTTAAGCTTAAACAGTTTAGCTATAGCCCTTTTGCACTTAGTATAAAAATAGGATCTGTCAATTTTTAGTTTGCTTATTGTAGCTTATTTTTAAGACTTTATAAAAAGTGCCTTTTTAATATTGCTTATTTTGTCTAGGTTTATAAGTTTTCAAAAAAAAATCAAAAAAAATATATATTTTAGTAAAAAGGGAGGCTGAGGACTCGAACCCCAGACCTCCCCTTTGTCACATACTCGTCCCCAAACAAACACACAATACCAGCGGCACCAGTAGGGCCATCTGGTATTGTTGTGCAAGATTTATTTTATATAGTCTTTTTTTCCCTTTTTGGCTTATAAGCCTTTTTAGCTTATTTGCGGCTTATTTATAAGCTGTCCTTTTCAGCTTTTATTTTTCCTTGAACCAGCATCCTTTAAACTATTTTCTGTATTTTTTTTCATATTTTTCAAAAATTGTTTACTATTTTTTATCAATTTTTCTTTTAAAAACTGTTTTTAATTCATTAAAAATTAAATAAAAATCAAAAAAATATAATTCTATTTTTAAAAAAATTTCTTTTATCATATAGCATCTAGGAAAATTAATTTTGCACTCGTAGGGTTTAAATTTCAAAATTTGAGTTTTTAAAGAACGGGTTTAGGTCCCGGGTTTCGTTTTTAAGTTTAATCCACTTTTAGCTTTCGTTTTTAGGTTTTCTTTATTCGTTTTTGCATTTTAATTATAGAAATTAGAATTCAATCCAAAACCCCTTTTCCCATTCAAACGCGCGATCACAAACGCTTCTCGATTTTCAATTCGCACCTCGTTGGGAAGAATGACCCGAGGGACTTTTGATATTGCTTTGGTCAAAAGCAATTGATTTGTATCTCTTGGAATTCTTACTATACTATATTATAATTGAATTATAATCTTGAAATTATCCTTATATATTTATTATATTTATTATAATTTATATATACAAAAAGGCTAGTTTACATTGCCTCTAATTTCGGGTTTAACCATGCATGGTGCCTGGTTCCCCCGAGTCAATGCCAGGTATTGCTCCATGGTGAGGTTATCGATATCTCCCTCAGCCATTATGCTTCTTGAAAAATTAACAAAAATTAGTACGAAAATAAATTAAATAAATACAAGAGATCAAATTACAACTAATTTTTAGCTCCTCGGCAGCGGCGCCAAAAACTTGATGCGTATTAATTGTTAAAATTAAATTTGTAATTTTTAAATTTATAAAACTCGTCTACCGATGTCTACACGCACTAACGGGCAGAAAACCCGGTCGTGTGTAGTGCAGGACTTGGTAAATCCGAAGTCGTCCCAAGAGCCAAGTTGTATTAGTTTTAATTTGAAAAGTGCACAGGTTTGAAAATGGTTTTGTTTTGAAATCTTAAAAAAAATGCGAAAGGTAAATGATTTGAGAATAGTCAGGGAGAAAGGCGTACTAACCTATTTATTTCATTAGCGTACTAACCTATTTATTTCATTACTAATGCTATGATATGTTTCCGAGTGCAATGTATAGATATCATTTTATTAGTGGTTCTAATATCAACAGACCCGAATTGGCATTTGAAGTATGTCCTATACTTCCTGCGATCCTAATTCTTCGAAAGTCACAAAAGTAGGGCATCCAAGTTGTAGTGATTAAACCTCAGCTATCCTAAAGACCTGTCTATAACCTAGATAGATTATAAACCCCCTCTGAAAGAGTTCCTAAGCGTTGTAGGTATTTAATGTGATAAATGCGGTAATTTGGTAAATTCCTACACTAGGGATAGATGCCAACTTATCCTAGTACCCCCGCTAATCTTAAGTTCAACATGTCAGCCTAATAAGAAGACCAACAGGATCTAAACCACCCTGAATGTTATCAAAACTCAGGGATCGATGACAGACAATAAGGATATCTAATTCAAACGATAAATAAATGAGAAACAATCATAACATTAGTAATTTTATAACTAGGAAAACACTAGAAGTGCTTAGCCACTCATAGCAACAGCAAGGTAAGAAATAATGAAAGAGATCTTGGATTGAACCATCATAATTCTTACAATATGTGTTTATGAATGATTAATACAAAAAGTAATATAAGTGACTTCTCCCTTGGACTACTGGTGGAATTATTCGACTTTTGGAAGCTTGTATCGCCCCTTGGTTCTGTGTTGGAAGGGTTGATGCCGAATGTGTAGAATAAGGGCTCTATTTATAAGTTTCGTAGTTTTTATGGTGTAATTGATAAGTTGGGTTACGCCGTAACCATGCTGATGCAGGCTTTCATAATCCAGGCTTAATATGTGTTACGGCGTAATTGTATAGACCAAGTTACGCCGTAACCATGACTAGGATGCGTCATCGTTCTTTAACGTGGCAAGTTTCGACGTAATTATGACGAAGCAGTTATGATGTAACTGTGGTGATGACTAATTTCTTCTTTAATTTGGTTATGACGTAACTCCTGTGGGGTGGTTACGCCGTAACTGGCCTTGAGATCCTTCTTTTGCTTGTTTTCCACGTCCAAATCCTGCATCTCTTGCTCCAATGCTCGTATTCTTCCTGTAAACGAAATAAGAAGTGATTAAGTATCATTTTCAGGCATTTAAACAATATTTACAAGCATTTTAGGGATTTTGTTACTAAAAAGTATTAACTATTTGATGTTATCAAGTCCTACGAGTCGGGAACCTGCAAAAACAATTTCAAGGTCCAACTACAAACAGAATGACGGTAATTGATTTTTTAGTACAACAAGGTCCCAAGGCATGTTTTGACACTTTCGCCTTTAACTTGTCGTCATTCCACTTCAAGCAACGGTTGCATTTTTGTAATCAAACAAGACTAACGTAAGACCTATCTAACTACTATAAAGTGCCCAAACAATGACTACAAGTAAATTAAAGGTGATAAAAAGAGCCGAAACAATGACAAAAATCCCGAAAAACAACTACAACTATGTAAACAATCAATCAAGCATGATTAGTGATAAGTGTAAAATACACATATCCATTTATACCTAAAATAACCCAAATAAACCAAAAACAGACCAAAAATGGCAAAAATATGCTTGTATTTGTGTTTTGTGTATGCAG
>BQNB010075164.1:4131-31558 GCA_026074375.1 Tanacetum coccineum | reverse complement strand
GATTTAGAAACTAAATCAAAAATCATTTTATCCCATTCAAAACGCGCGATCACGAACTTAGCCGATTTTCAATTCACACTTCGTTGAGGAAAAACGACCCGGGAGGTTTTTGAGACAACTTTCGTTAGAAGTTCGTTTCTCGAACCCGACGAAAATACTATCTATACTATAATTGTTTGCTTCCTTATTATTACGTATTTATATGTATTAATTTGGACGGATCACCTACTAAATATAAATGACAAGTAGATAAATGCACGAAAACAAGTAAGCAAGAAATGAAAATTAAACACGCAAGCATTAAAACGTAAACGAGAATTAAAGAAACGCGAAAATTAAAATCTAAATTAAACCTAAAAATGATTTTTTAAACTTTTCCTAATCCTAATTACTAACTTGTAAGAAAAAGCTAAGGAAATCCTAAACCGAGGGTGCGTAAAGTAAAAAATGAAGAAAACAAGAACGGGGATCAAATCCCGTTCTTTAAAAAATGCAATACTTAAATTTTAACCCTACGAAAGTAATTTTAAAACCTAAGCCTAGAATATGATAAAAGAAAATTTTATAAAAAAGAATTTTAATTTTTTGATTATTTTTTAAAGTTTTTAACCAAAATAAATGATTAAAAATACTAAACATTGAATTAAAAATCTAAGAAAATTACTAAAAGTAGCTTATGATAAGCAGAATGCAAGAAAAATATAAAATCCTAAAGTGCTAAACTCAATAAGCCGGGAAAAGCTAATAAGCACACAAAGTGTTTTTTATAACTAAATCTCAAAAAGGTGATAAAAGAATCGAAAACGAACCTTAGGACGTAAAAGTCCCAAGGGCGCAGTGGTGAGTGTGTTGTGTGTTGCGTTATAAAAAGGGTTGAGGAGGGTAGAGGTTGTGGGTTCGAGTCCTGCTCACCCACAATTTCCCCTCTTCCCTTTTTTTTATTTTTGCAAAAACTTTGAAAAGCAAAGTTGTAAAAAAGCTTAATATGAACACTTTTTGTGAAAACAACTTTTCTGAAAACTAGAAAATAAGCTGGAAATTAGCTTAAAACAATGACAGTAACACTTAATTATTTCTTTTAGCTTTTTACTTATACTAATGAAATAAAGACGCTGAAATAAGCTCAAACTTAAGAACAAAAAGCTACTTCTATCCTAAAGCTATCCTAATAAGCATAACTCAGCTAGAAATGAGCATAATGGATAAGCCAAATGCTAAAAAACAGATTAAGTACTTAATGCTAAAACTGGATACCAAAACAGCCTAAATGCTAACTTTGAGCTTATTTTTAGATAAGCTTAAGGATCCTTATGGCCATAAGCTCTATACATACTTAAACCTTGACCTAAAAGCTACTTAAAACAGCTTTTTAAAACTATTTTGAAAATCAAATGCTTAAGGAAAATGCTTAATGAAAAAGCTGCTTATGCAGTTTTACCTTACTTTTGGTTTTTAAATGAAAAGAAAAAAAGATAAATTGCAGATCAAAAACAGATATTCAAAAAAGCTTTTTAAACTAAAATAAGCCCTAATATAACTAAATTGTCCTAAAATCTATTTGTGCTAGGAAAATCAAAAGCTAACAACTATTTTTGCTTGCTGAATTTTAAGCTTTAAAATAGCTATTTTGTTGTTTTTGTTAACTGATGCAGTTTGCACAAAATATACCAAAACTAAATTTGAAGAAATGCAGGCCTAAGGATTTGCTTCTAGCACTTATAAAACACCAAAACAACAACAAATTCACTAAAATTAACAGCTAAAAAAGACTAGAGCTTAAAATGCATCCTAAACTGAATTATGCTAACAGGTCATAACAAATTTTATCAAAACCTTGATTAAACCTAAGAACAGCACTAAATTATATCTTTATAAACCTACTTATGAGATTTAAAATGGATTTAAAAGACCAAATAACTAATGACAGTACTAACTTTAGTTAATACTGTCATATGCCAAACACCCCTTTAAATTCTTTGATCCCATATTAAGCTTATAAAAATGAGATTTAATGCATAAACAAGTAATACCAGATAATAATAAGCTAATAATAAAGCTAATTAACAAATTTAAGCTACCGAATAAGCAGAATTAATAAGCACAAGACTATGCTAATATTTTTGGTATTTTTGACTGTTTTAATTGCAAACTAAGATTTTAAACTATCAATCAAACATCATAAGAACATAACAACTATAATAAGCACTATTAAGCAAAACTAAACAGCAATAAGCACAAAATAAGCAATATTAAACTAACTTGCAAATTTAAAGCTAGAAAAGGAAAATGAAGACTTACAAAGGCCTTTGCACAAACAAGGCTTATCAAATGCTCTGATGAGCTAATCAACAAGCTCTAGCTTATCATAGATAAGCTAGTGAGGTCCTGGAAACCTGTAACAACCCCAAATTGGGTCGCAGCGGAATAAGTGTCTGGGGCGTGTTACTTCATAGATCAATAACACAAGATATATATTGAACGACCAAAAAGTCGTTTGAAAACGATACATTTTTTAACAAAAGGTAATGGTTTACATAATGCCAGAAGATTAACTGTTTCACTTGGATCAAAATACAAAGATTTTCAGCCCATAACAGATAACAAAATGAAATGCGACAAAATCTTTTAATTGCATGACATCCAATATCAAATCCACAATGTATCCATCGCACCTCGTGCACTTATTGACCCCTGAAATAATTGCTTTAACACGTCACTACTATTTTGTTGGTGAATTCATAGGTTTGTAAATCATTAATATGCAGGGGTCCGCATGACTTTTCCCGGTGATTAATGCAACACATGCAGGCATCCAAAATCTAGTTTACTATTTACATAAGATCATTGACACTGAATCTGTCAGTTATGTTGCATATATTGTATCAGCCCGCCAATGATGTTTTTTAACCGAAACTCCCTGATTCGACTTGTATAACGTTCGTTGCCTGGTGATAGCTAGTCACCCGAGAACGGGGAGGTGTTTACCAAATAGATCTAATTAAATATCATTCAGCGCTCACATAATGTAATTCCCAATACATCTATGCACTTGACAGTTCAGGATTAATGGGCTTAACTGGGTTATCGCTACTAGGGCAAACATTGTAATCAATAATTGCGTCCAATTTGTAAAAACAAAGCATGTTTTCCAACCAATTATTCATAAATCATTGAAATCGTTAAAAATGTGGGGCTATGAACTCACCTTGAGTTCTGAATAATCTAAATTTCGCAAGTTAACGGCGTCTCGTGTTATTAAATGATTGAATGCATACCTAAAGTATCATAGTGTCTTATATAGTAACGAGTACTTGGAAGATAAATTTATAGGTTGTTACATCGTACTATCTTTTGGGCTTATCATAATTTAAGGGTCATGACATGAATGTTCGAGGAGTTTAGGAAACTTTAAATCGTAAATCAAACAAACTAGTCGATACGCCATCCGAAGAGGCTCATTATGAAACTCCCTAGTATTATAGTACTTTGATAACCTCATATAATTTATATAATAGTTTAATCCACCATACTACATGGTTTTGGTTTTTTTTTAAATTTTCAGTTTAATAAGTGAAAAGTTTTTATAATTAGCGTATGTAGTAAAACTAGCATCAACTTTTGCGTTTTTGTAGCCGTTTTTAACGTTTCTTTTGCCATCTTTTCGTATTAGAAAACGAGTTATAATAATTTGACATTTTCAATATTTTGAGCCCTCTGGTGAACATTAACTTTTAGGTGTTCACATCAGGAGACGTTGGACTTTCAGTTTGGTTTTAAATCGTTTATTGTTGGTCGGAAGAAAACCGTAATTGTGTTATTTTATCGTTTTAGCTCGTTTTTAAACGATTCTTTCGAGGACGTTCTCATTTTGAAAGTTCTATTTATTTTATGGGTTATTATAAAAATATAACTTTCTGTCTATGAAATAGTAATTTTATAAAAATAGTTTTTATTAAAGTTTAATTGTCGTAATAATTGGAGAAAATTCATAAATCTTCGTTATTAATTGAAATATTTACGATTCTTTATATTTTTGGAATCCTAAAAAATATGTATTATTTGTTTAAAACTATCAAACTTGCTGTTTTGAAATAATATTTATAAAAAGGTTTTTATTAAACTCGTTTTTTAATTGACGTATATAAACTCGTTTTTAAGTAACTTTCTCGTTATTAATCCGTTGGACAAAGTTTCTTACCTTTTTGGAATCGTGTGGTATGAAATGTATTATTTTATAAAAAACATATAATCCTCTGTTTTTAGAATTCGAAAAACCTACTGACCCCTCTATATGGATTTTTATATAACTTATTTATATACATATGGTTTTATATCTACTTTTTAACCTCATAATTTACCACAAGTCTTTTTACTAAATATATATATTCATATTGTTATACATGATAATAATGTCATAAGTCTTCATATTTGGCCATGAGCATCAAGATCATAAGTTATTAACTTTACATGGAATCTTAAACTTTCTTAACTTAACTTTTAATTAACAAGTTTCATATGAACTTTTTATGCGGTAAACCGAGATTGTACAAGACTTTATATATTCTTTATTTCATGATTTTATCAACATCATAACATGTGAGAGAAGAAAGTGTAACAAAAATCATATCACAAGTAAAATTATATTTATCATGTTCAAAAGTATTCCTAATGGTGTAATTTCACATATATAGCACTAATCATTAATTCGTAAAACTCATAACTAAAAGCAATAAGGGTTTGATGTAGTCCTTATGATGTATGATGATTGATGAGAAAAAATGCTAAACCCGTGTTTTTAGCCTTAAGTAATTCCAAGCTTGCACTTAAGAGAACCCTTATTTTCTTAATTAAAAACCTTAGCTTCCTTTTCTTGATTAATACTTGTAATATGGTGATTCACATGGTTGAAACACCTTAGATTGTTCTTATATAATAGATGTGTATAGAAGGGTATAGGTTGAATACAAATTTAGTATAGGTTGTTATAAAGGGGTGCTTGTGCTGGGTGAGCTATAATTGGCACTAAAGGGGATGGATTTTTGTGGATTCAGGTTAAGTGTTTAGCTATGCATGTGTTTATCTTACATTCTTGCTTTTTATATGGAAAATTAGTCCATAAAAGTTGCAATAGTGGTCTAGGAGACATAGCTCTTAGGGAAAGAATGTTTTGGTAAAGGGATCATTGTAATGGCTAGGTTTTAATATAGTGGTATGGTACAAGACCAAGTGGTTGTAGTCTTTTTTCTTATATCTTTGTATCATTTGCCATAATTTCGGCAATAAGAACATTGTATGTGATGTATGTTGAGTAATTTTTATGTATTGGGTATAAATGTGGGTATTTGTGGGAAGCGTAGATTAAATTAACGTGGGTTCGGGTATGCCTAAAGTAATTTATCGCGAAAAGTAGACACTTTAAGTATCCGATAAAAATTAAAGTTAATAAGTATTCTCCAAAATTAATTACATTAACTCTTGCTTGATGTAAACATTTTAATTGTTTTGATGAAGTTTAACATTGAACCACTATATATTTTTAGCTTACGCGGATATTTGCTTATCATTTATGATTTAAAGCAAATGTGTACCATTACAAAAGGTACATTGTGGATTTATCGGCGTCGTCAATGATTTGAAAACCAGGGTGTTATAGACTTCCCCCGTTTGACGGAGCCTTGTCCTCAAATGGTCTATGATGCAGCACTTGACGACGGTTGTGGTCTTGGTTGAAGAGGTGTGGATTTTCTTCTTGAATTTGGGTCTTCACGTTCCCACGTGAACTCAGGACCTCTCTTGGAGTTTCTATCAAACTTTGACTAATGGGATCCGGCTTTGCTTAACGTTTTAACTCACGGCCCACTATTTCTTCCGGTTTTCCTCAACAAAATGGGTTTAATTGTTTGTCGTCCAAATTAAGTCCATCCAAAACGGTGAAGGCTTTGGCTCGTCGGCAATTCGTACACTTTTTTCAGGTTTGGGACACATGGAATGTATTATGAACTCTACTCAGCTCTTCAGAAAGCTGAGCTTTGTAAGCAACCTCTCAACTTTTTCTAACACCTGAAAGGTTCCAACATACACATGGGTTTTACCTTCCCCCGTGTGCACAAAATGTCGAACCCTTTCCAAGGCGAAACTTGGAGATTAACTTATCCCGATTTTGAATTCCATTGGCTTACCTCAGATCGGCGTAAACTCTTTGTCGATCACGAGCGGGGGGGGCTTGCATCCTTTGCTTGATCTGGAGGATTTTCTCAGTGGTTTCTTGAATTTAGTTCGGACAAAAGTAATTTGAGCTTCTCCAAACTTCATTCCAAATACAGGTGGACGACAACTTTCGACCATGAAGTGCTTCGGATAATGGTGCGGCCTTGATGCTAGCGGGGTTGATGGCTAAGTTGTATGAAAACTTGACTATTGGCAAAATGGTTAACCCAACCCTATTCCAAAGTCGATTACACAAGCACGCAGCATAGCCTGAGAGTTTGATGGTCCTCTCGCTTTGCCCGTATGTTTTCTTGTGGATGGTACGCCGGGTACTCATATCCAAATTAGTTACCCAAAGCATTATGAAAGTGACCTCCAGAAATTTGATGCGAATCTTGGGTCGCTGCATCAAAAATGATTTGAAGACAGGTATTCCCTTGTCTCGTGCCACTCCTTCAGGTACATTCTTGCAAGGTTTGTCCAAAAGGATCAGTCTCTCTCATTGGTGTGAAGATCGACGACTTACGTTGTGCCGGTAGTCAACGATCCACCCAATTTGTTTTCATGCCTTGAGACGGTCTTAGGAGCCTTCTTGACAAATTCCATGTGATGGTCTTGTCCCAACTTCCATCGGGTATCTTCGGTGTGTACCAAACAATATGATGGCCTTTGGATGTTCGGCCTTCCTTGACCTTTAGCAAGGTCTAACACTTGCTATCATAGGTGTGGCATTGTCGGCTTTCGGTTGGGCCTCCTATTTAGGCTTCTTCATGTCTTGGTACATTTTGTCGGAAACGGATGAATAGGTTATTTTGATTTTGTAGGACTCGTGCATGATCCCCCCCCCCAAACAGTCCGCAAATTGACATAACAAGGTAACCAGTCCTGCCATTTAGGCACAGGTTCCATCCGCACGTGCGCTTCCAACTTTTTGTTCATCTAATTCGCTTTGGAAAATTTTGCATTTTCAATCAACATTCCCCCAACGTCTTCACTCTTTATGTTCTCTGGTTTTAGTGCTTCAGTTGTGCATGTAAGATCTGTTTGGGGAAGATCCAAGCTTATTTTTTTTTATAAGTCATGACTAAGGCTCTGAACTCGTAACGGTGGTTCTCGTTCTGTCCTGCTCAAAGCTCAGCAACGACTTTTCTTTCCACCGAGTGATATCGAATATTCGACTATCGTAATCACCTTAGCAACTCTAACCATCGGCGTTGCCTTCATGTTCAATCTTTTTGATCTAAAATGTGTTTGTAACTCTTGTGTTTCGGGTTGGAAACACCGATTAAACTTAGTTCTAATATAAAATGTCTCTTGATCTTCGAGTGCGAATCACATGCTCCAAGTTCCTACAATCATGGAGTTGTATAGTTATTCTAAATGAATTTTTAAACTGGCGTGCTGCATAGAATTCACCTTTTCTCTTTGCATCACACAGCGCACAAAACCTTCTTTGAAGCGTCGCAAGTATCGATGAAATCTCGACTTCCTTCCAAGGTTAATGCAAGGATTGGTGCACTGCACTAACTTTTTGCTTTTCAACGTGTTGAATGGGGAAATTGAAAAGTTGCCTTCTTGTTTATCGCCCCAGCTCAAAACCTTAACCTTCTTTTGAGTAAGCTTAGTCATTGGTTTTGCGTTTTGAAAACCCTTCTTGAATCTTCGATAGTACCCAAGCACAAGTCCCTAAAAATTAACGAATCTCGTTGGTGACTTAGGAGATGTCCAATCTTTAATGGATTCAATCTTGGTGGATCCACACGAATTCCGTTTCACTATCGACTCACCGTGACCGAGGACTGTACTTTGGGAATCCTAAAATTCACATTTTGGAGAGGAAACCTTGCATACAACTCCTCCTTCTTAATGCAGTTTTCAGGGGATTTTGCTTAAGGTTGTGGGTCTTTTTGTTCTTTCTTAGCTTCGAATTATCTGTAATTTTCGTCAATGAAGACAAGCCACGTGAACTTTATTGATATGATTTGCATACGATTCATTATGGTCCACTGTATAGGGCAGGGTGCGTTTGCAAACCAAATGGCATAATCTGGAAATTCTAATGGCCACATACGAGTTCTGAAGGCAAGCAGTGTCTTCGGAATGTCTTTCTCCGAAACCCTTAGTTGATGATAACCTGACCTTTAGGTAGATTTTGAGTAGACACTCGATCCTTTGAAGCTTTTGGGGGGATTTCAAATAAATCATCAATTTCTTGGGTGCGGAATATAACCGGGTTCTTCACCGTTAATTTATTCAATTCCCCGATAATCAATACACATCTGGAAATGATTCGTTTTCTTCTTGACAAACATAAGGCGACCGGTGCTCCCAAGGTGATGGAACAGGGTCTTTATAATGCCTTTATCGGACAGCTCTTTCTAGTTGCTCAGGCATACTCTTTTTTCATCTCGGAAAGGCGGGCCAATCGATAAGGTGCCCCGTGATACAAGTTGAGCACCAGGTACCCAAATCAATTTGAAACTCACCTGTCGAGTCGGAGGGAAGACCGACAGGTCCTCAGAATACTTTTTTTTTGGTGGGAATAATTCTTTAACTATCGGTCACGTCCTCAAGTCGGCTTCCTACTCTTGGACTTGTCTTCGAACAATTATCCTCCCGTCAGCTAATTCGACATCATAATAGTGATCTAGGGTAGATGGCGTGATGTCAATTTAGGAGCTAAATGCAATAGACACAAAACTTCCGCGTCCTGTGTCCTTCACTACATCCGTCACCGCGAACGATTAGGATTTCGCTCCCGGAGGGGATACGAACAATCTTCTTAGCACAGTCGATAACGGCACTGTATTTTGACAACCAGTCCATGCCAATTATCGCGTCGAAACTACCCATCTCTACCGGCATTAGGTTGATGTTGAACGGATGGTTTAAAAAGTTTAACGTACAACCCATCAATATAGTATTTACTCCAATTATCCTACCGTCAGCTAACTCAACGTTATAACCATGATCTAGTGTATTGGGGACGATATCAAGCAAAGTACTAAATGCAGTAGATACGAAACTCCTATCGGCACCAGTATCAAATAAGATGTAAGCATAACGGTTGTTTAGAAGGAACGTACCCGCAACGACGTTGTCTGGGTTTGCCCCCGCATTTCCAACCGCATACACCTTCGCTGGAGCCCTGTTATTCCCAGCTTGATTACCACGATCATTGTTGTTCAGTTTCGGGCAGTTTCTTTTAAAGTGGCCTTGAGCTCCGCACTCAAAGCAACCATTGCCCTGCTGATTATTGTTGTTGTTACGGTAGTTGTTGTTGTTGTTGTTACGGTTGTTGTTGTTGTTGTTAGCAGGCCGTATCCTACAGTCCCTGGCCAGATGGCCAACCCTATTGCAGTTACTGCACCTAGGTGGACAAGGACCTGCTTCATGATGGCAATTACACTTGGAACATAGAGGCTTAGACCCTTCGTATGGCTTCCTGTCACCATTGCCTGCAGCATAGGCCTGGCCTGTGTTCTGCCTCCTATTCTGCTGTTGTTGGTTTTGATTGTTCTGGGGAAGATCATCATACTTTCTTTTCCTTTCTGCCTGACGTTCAGCATAGGCATGGGTCTTATCCTCCATCAACTCAGTTGTAAACTCAATAACTTCTTGCATGGTCTTCGACTTTGATGCCTTTACACTGCCAAGTATCATATCGGGCAATCCACCGATATACTTTTCAATCTTGTCTACCTCTTCTGGGAACATTCTGGAACACATCAAGGCTAGTTGCTGAAATCGTCGATTATAGGCCACCACATCGGTGCCCTTAACCTTAAGGTTCCACATTTCAGTTTCAATCTTCTTGATCTCACCCCTCGGGCAGTATTTATCAGTCATCATTTTCTTCAGTGCTGCCCATGGCATGGCATGAGCTACTTCTGGAGTGGTGGTCTTAACATGGGAATTCCACCATGTAAGAGCATCGTCTTGCAGAGTGCAAGTCGCGAATTTGACTTGGCTAGTTGCTGGGCAATTGCTAATGCTAAACACAGATTCCATTTTCTCAAACCATCGAGTGAGTCCGACGACTCCCTCAGTGCCTTTGAAGTCCAAAGGTTTGCATTTTAAGAATTCAGAGTAAGAGCATGCACGAGCAGCTTGTGCTGGCCTTGGTACTGAACCATTGCTGTCGTAGCCATTCCTAACTCTGCTTGCTTCTGCTTCAGCCATTGCAGCAGCAACTCCTTGATTAATTAAGGCCTGAAGTTGTGCCTCAGTAACAGTTGTGGTTGTTGGATAACAGTTGTGGTTGTTGTAGTTTTTGACTGGTGTTAATGGTGTAAATGGTGTAACTGGTGGGACTCCGGTCTTGATCTTGTGGCTCTTTTTGGTGCCATGATCTTTTAAATCAAATGCTAAATACAATTCACGTTAGATTTCATACAATCATAGACATTAACTTAACGATATGCGATTGTAAAATGATGTAGATGAAGATCACATCGCACTTGTGACCAAGTAGAATTAAACTTATAAGTGTTATATTATATAAGGCTTTTTGTCTTATTTGTAATGATTACGTAATCTATTATAACCCAGGTATACAAGTAGATGAATGCTATCTAGTCCCACTATGCCATCAATTGAGTGCTTTGTCCCATTAAAAACCATTTTTTTGATGCGATGTATGAAAACCGGTTATTAGTCCAGCAAAAAAATAATTTTGACCTAGGTTCTCCATATAACCTTGGCTCTTTGTTACAATCTGTAACACTCCCAAATGGGTCACAGTCGGAATAGTAGCCGGGGGTGTTACCTTCAAGATCAACAGCTACAAGAAATATATAAGAACGACACAAAAAGTCTATCGTTTTTAAATGATAAATTGTATGTAATTAAAGGGCATATTACAAAAGCTTATAGCTTACTTGTGCCTTGTTGTAATATACAAGATGACATACGATTTCCCAAAAATATGATATAAAAGTGTTTAAGCGTGCAATCCAACGTAACTCCAATGAATCTTGGCACCTCGTTGCCTATTGACCTCCTGAGAAAACATTGCTTTAATTCGTCAACAAAATGTTGGTGAATCATAGGTTTATGTATTTAATTTGGAAGGACCGCTAGACTTTCCATTTTTGTTACAAACATATGCAAACAATCACAAAACCTGAATTACATTTTCTCTAAGCTCATGACACTGTAAGCCTCGACAGTCTTGTTCGCAATAAATTTTGCTTCTCAGCCCGCAATGATGTTCGAACCCGAAACATTCCCTGATTCGACATGATATAACCGTTCGTTCCCTGGTGATATGCTAGTCACCAGAACGGGAAGGTCGTTTCCCAAAATAGATATATTTAATAAAACTCGCGCTAACATAATGTAATTCCCAACTACATTCTATGTAATTGACAGTTCATGATAATGGGGCTCTAATTGGGTTATCGCTACTTAGGCAAAATGTAATCATGGCAAAATATCACTTGCGCTCCAATTTGTAAAACAAAGCATGTTTCCACCCCAAATAATAGTAAATTGTAAACATTGTAAAAAGTTGTGGGGTATGAACTCACCTTAAGTGACTTGATCTGATAATTTATATCAAGTGTGGGAATGCTTCACGATTATTCCCGAATGCAACCTAATTTTAAATACTAGGTCGTTATATGTACCGAGTACTGTATATTATCATCATCGATTATAAATCTTAATAGGTGGTTACATCGTTACTATGTTCGGGTTTCTTAATTAAAGAGGTCATGACATGACGTACGAGGAGTTAGGACACTTTAAATCGTAAATCCAACAACTCGTTGATACGCCATCCGAAGAGGCCTCATTATGAAACTCCCTAGTATTATAGCACTTTGATAACCACTCAATATTCTATATAGCATAATCACCGACTAATCGTTTTAGTAAAATAATATTTATAAAGTGAAAACGTTTATAAATATACTTTTCGTTTTTAAAAAGACCTAGTTTGGTAGTTTTAAAGCCCGTTGCTCGTGTTTTCGTCTCGTCCACGGTCTTCGTAGTAGACCGAGTGATCAAATTTTATATTTCAAGGTTTTTGATTTTCTGCGATGAATAGTGTTTTTACTATTCACAACAGCTATATACTCGATTTTATACTTTTAATTACGAAAAACCCGTTTTAGTCGTATCTTATTCGTTATAGCTCGTTTTTTAGCGATTCTTTCGAGCACGTTCTCGTAATGAAAGTTTATCATATTATGGATGTTTATAAAGTATAAGTTTCTGTGGTGAATAGTACTTTTTATAAAAATTGTTTTATAAAAGTATTAACTATCTTAAACTTGTAAATGGCGTATCTTCTTCGTTATTAATCGGTTTTTCGAGTTCTTTATGACCCATCGATCCTTGTGACATGTAGTATTTTAATAAAAAATCATGAAAATATATGTAAATTCTAAAATTACAAAAACGAACCTTAGATATTTATTTCTAAAATGTGTTTTGTAAAACTTGTTTTATGTATTTAATTAGTTTAGTAGTTTATGAAAAAATTAATAACCATATTTTACATTTGCTTTGTGGTACTTATAATAGAGTCACAATTTCATCCCTATTCCTTGTTAATTCATTGCAACATGTTCATCAACCTGTTTACTTTCATTACTTTCACTTATTGTATTTATATTAAGTAAAATCAAAAACCCTAATTTTTACAATAACCTGTTTATCTTAATATAAGTTAAACTCTTTTTAGATCTATTTTTCCATGATATTTACAACTTATAGGACAACGAGATAAGTGTTATAAATTGATAAACTCAAATATAAACTAATTTTACATTTTTGAGACGTTCATTTGTGGTGATTTAGCGTAAATTAACATATTACACATAAACATCATAAGAAATAAAAGATATACAGGATTAGGAAAACCTTAGTAATGATGTAAGAGATGAGATATAAGGTTCTAAAACCCGTGTTTAGATTCAAATCCAAGCTTTCAAGCTTATAACCTAGATGTAGGTTTTCCCAAACCCTAATCTTGCAATAACCTTCTTAAATATCTTTTCAAAGTAACCAACCCTTGAACATCGTGATTCCTTTAAGTATGTTGTGTATATTCTTGTATAAATTTTAGAAAACAAAGTGTGGGATTTGTTTAATTTGGCTATATTGAGCCCGTGGGTTTTTTGGGGTGTTAATAGAGAGAAAGAAAATATATTTTGTTAAGTGTAAGAGTGTGTAAAACTTTACTCATGCATGCATGCCTATTTATAGTAAAAATATCTCCTTAACTTAACCATGGTTACTTTCTAACTCTAGCTCATGGTTAACTAATCAAGTTGATAAAGGTGTAAGAGTTTATTTCATAAATATCTTTATAATATCTAGATATTATTTAAACTTGAAAAGTCTTGGTTCTATCTTTAGAATTTCGGCATATATAACATATATGTGATGTTATATTTGTTATTTTGAGTATTGGGTATAATCGTGGGTATTCGTTTAGGCGTAGTTAGGTTTTAGAACTTCCGGGTATGCCTAATCGATTTTATTATGAAAACGTATAGCATTTTAAGTAGCGTTAAAAATATGATGAACCAGTTATTAATTATCCTCATAATAATCATATAACACGTGTTGATGTAAAATATTTATGGCTATTGCCGTTTTAATTGATATGATCATTTTTCGTTTACGCGATTTAACTTAAACTAACGTTTACGGTTTAAGTGATAACGCCGTATAAACCATTAAAAATAAAATTGTGAAATTTCTTTATGTCATACAATGTCTATAACACCCGTGGTGTTATAGCTTTTCGAGGTCTTCATGTTTATCCGTGATTTGAAAGGAAATGTATTCTCACAGGTTCTCGTGGCACTGTTTTGTATTCATTCGCTGCATGATTCAACATAACTCCAATCCTTTTTGTTATTGGCCTAAATGGCTTACATCGTCTCAAGCATGTTTTGGCAATCGTCGTCTTTCTCATTTAAATTTTGACACCATAAACTTGCTTTCAAAGAATAATATTGTGAATGGGCTTCAATGCTGAAATTGTCAAAGATCATTTTGTGTTCTTCTTTGTGAGCTTGGGGAAAAGCAACAAAGAAAGATTCTTTCAACACTAAGGAACTACCCGAGCTCAAAAAGTCGGTTACTACTTCTACAACATGGATCCTTATGTGGTCCCACATGCTGGCTGGTAGTAAGCATTAATGAAAGTAAGTATGTTCTCGTAATTGTTGAGACTACTCCCGATATACTTGGAATCACTTCTTGAGTCCAAAGATGAACACCTGGAGTTTTCACTTGTTTTCCTTCATACTTGTCCAAAGAGGACTTCATGCTTCATGTTACAACCAGTTCGAACTGACCAAGGCACGGGTATTCTTAATAAATCTTCATGCATTACTTTGCAAAAGAGGGAATTAGGACACGAAAACGTGCAACTGCTCGAAACACTCTGAACAAATTGGCGTTGTGAAAGGACGGATCCGTTCTCTTGGATGAGGCTGCTCGAACAATGCTAAGCAGCTGCTAAAAGTTCCTCTTGTTATTCTGTCTGAAGCAAGTGCATAGCTTGTTTTACTCAAAACCGTTCACTAGTTAATTCCTCACATTTGAGGAAAAAACACCTTATCTTATCATCAATGCCCGGAAAACCGTCAGTCAGTTCGTTTTCACATCTTTGGTTCTCTTTGCTATCATCGTAGAGATGGTGAAATTCTTGATAAAATGAAGGAAAAAGGTGATGCAGTATTTTTGTTGGGTACTTCTACTCAGTCAAAGGCTTACTGTGGTATTAACAAGAAGAACAAGAATGTTGTTGTAAACTATTCATGTTTAACTTTGAAGACTGGCCTCAAATGGCGTCTGTTCACGTAAGTTCCTGTACACCGGTCCATAATGTTCTAAAACGGTTCATGGAACTAAGAATGTTAAGTCCATGAGTCACAAATGTATAGATATGTTCTCATGTTGCTGTCACATGTAACAACGTCAAATGAGCTACAATTGCTATATAGTCCGATGTTCAGTGAATTACTCAATGGAAATTCTCCTATTATGTCAAAGTCTTCCGCTGTACATGCTGCTGATAATCCCGATAAACTCAACACAATAACACAACTTCATACTTCTACAACAACTGATGTTGCTGATCCACGCTCTCCAATGGAATCTTTATTCCAACACATCACAAAAAATCCATCTCAAGTTTCAACTGCTCACTGCACTGAGTACAGTCTCAAGCAGAAATGAACCATTACAGAAAAGCACCATTTGACGGACGATGGGGAATTTATCACTCTTCCAGTCCAACGATACAAGATCAAGGGATACATCGTTCCCCCCATCATGTTGATTCGTCTATAACATGCATACTTTTTTCTAATATCATCCTTCTGCACAACGTTTGGACAAAAGATCACCATTAGAAAAAGTCATTAGAAATCTTCTCATTCAGTTAGATAAGACGTAGCTTACGAATACTGTTGGCCGAGATGTGTATGTTGTACTCACCGTGAGTCGACACGACACCAAAGAACATCAAAGAAGTCATGGCTGATTTATGCATGGATTGAATCAATGCAGGAGAAACTTATCTGTTTGATCGATTAGATTGTACGGGATTAGTCGACAGACCATCTCTGCAAAATATCGTCATTATCTTAAAGTGGGCTTTGGAAAAACAAACGTGATGAGGAATTTACTGTCATTCGAAACAATCTCGTCTTGTGGTTAAGGGATAATGCTCAATTGGAAGGAATTGATATTCAAAGAATCATTTGCACTAGTTTGTCGGTTGGAAGCTGTACGATTGTTCATGCGTTTGTTGCACCACAAATCCATTTCACAGTGTACCACAAATGGATGTTAAAACAACATTTTCTTTACGACCTATGAGGAAGAAGTGTACGTAAACCAACCAGATGGATTGTTGACCATATCATCCTGACAAAGTTTACCATCTCAAGAAGCATTATATGATCTCAAACAAGCACAAGAGCGTGGTTATGATGAATCTCAATTTCCTGTATCCAAAGGATTCTCAAAAGTGTTCTATTGATCAACTTTGTTCATAAACTAAACCTGGTGAATCCATATTGCTTGTGCAAATTTCACTTTTAGTATGTACATAATTGTTGGTTCCTTAACGGAACCCATGAAACGTTTTACAAAACGATTTGGAAAACTAATGTCATTGCAAGTTTAAATATATCTATGACGAGGGAGCTACAATTCTTTTTAGGAATTCAGATCCAACCAATCTGCTCGTGGTATCTTTATACCAAGCTAAGGTCATGATAAGTGATACTTATAAAATGGCATGCTTGACTCATGTGATAGCATTGGTACACCAATGGCCTACCCAAACACTTGATGCTGACTTGAGTGGTTACTCAAGTCGACCAAACGTAAATTTATCGTTAGTATGGTTCTGGCACTCATCGTTTTTACCTAACAACAAGTAGACCAGATATAGTAATGCAAACATGTGATTTGTGCTCGCTATCAGCGAAACGACTGAGAAACTTCTCCTGCGTTAAGCGGATCTTTTGGTTACCTTAAGACTCATTAACATGGGTCTTGGAATCCGAAGGACACCGGTCTTCGAACTAACTGCTTTTTCAGTTTTCGGATCACGCGGGCTGTCTCGATTACGTAAATAGTACATTGGTGGATACAATTTGGTGGTGATAAGTTAGTCCAGTCCCTGGTCATTTCCAAAAAAAGCAAGGACTGCCACGCAATATCTTCAGCAGAAGCCGGAGTATGTGTCTTTATCTGCCTGTGTTGCGCGCACAAAGGTCTATGGTTGAGAATACGCTCACAGATTATAGGCTTCTCCACTTTGATATAATACCTATGTATTGTGATTCAAAGGCAGCCATAGCCATCTCATGCAATCCAGTCCAGCATTCTCGTACCAAGCACATTGATGTCAGATATCACTTCATAAAGGAACAGGTTGAAAAGGGTATTGTTGAATTACTTCCTTTGAGAGGAACTGAATAACAGTTAGTGACTTGTTTACAAGCTTTATCGGAAGATAGGATTTTAAGTATTCTTGTCTGATCTCGGTAATGAGATGTTTGACTCCAATGAACTGGAAGGTTCTGCATTTGATTCTGCTATGATCCATCAAAATCTATTTGTAATATTTTTATTCTCTCTTTTTTTATTTATAAAATTTTAAAATAAGATATATACAAAAATATAAAACCAAAAAAAAGAAAATAAAAAATATAAAAACATAGAAAAACAAATATAATATCAGAAAAATTTAAAATACAAAAAGAATTTCTCGTATGTCTCTTGGAATCGATAAATTTTTACGGTACCTAGAAAATGATTGATTACATCGAACGGGCGTGGAAATGAAGTTTCGAACAAAGAGTTTTAAAATCTGTTCAAAAATGTTATTTTAAATTTTTCTCAATGATTATGTACATTTCAAGTGCATAACTTCAGGTCCCGAATGTTTTAAGGGAGTGTTCGCTTCTGTTGCCGATTACTTTAAAATAGAAGAGAAGTCTTCTGTCATATTTTTAAATCGGTTGAACATAATTTTTCAAAAAGATACTTTCAATGTCAAAATTTTGTCTACAATATTATTTGTGGTATTTTTCCATTTAAAAATGTGGTATTTGTTAAATTGTGTGTTCAACAAATCAATTCCTCGAATAATTTTCAAAGAAATGGTAATACGTTGAATGTCATTTTATGTAAAATCAATTTCTGAGGGGGAGCTTTTCAAACTAAGCCTTTTAATGTGGTGGGTATACATCTCATAATTGTCTATTTTATGTTTCCAAACACATTTTGTGAATTATAATGTGGAATCTTATAATGTAATTATTAATATACATTGTTCATAAGGCATCTCACTCCGGCTTCAACATTTTGTGTGTAATATCCAATTTTTGATTCCAATGTCAAGTTTTAATAATTACTTGGTATCCCACATATCATATTGATGGGGGGCTATCAGATCTGAATACATGCAAATAGCGTTGGTTTTATTTTAATTTTTTTTCCCCATGGAATTTTTCATAGTCCAAATTTTAATAAATTGATATTTCATAATACTAAGTTGTTATAATTTAAAAAATAAGGGGAGAAAATGTTATTTATATTTGTTATAGTCTGAATGGTGATCTTTAAGACTCTAACGTGACTCTTTCCTTCATGTGCTAAAACAATTTGGAATCTCGGAGCAGACGCAAATGTGTTAGGGGGGAGTTACTTTCTGAAAAATAACAATGTCAGAAAATGGTTTTATGGTTCGATCTCTAATACCCAACAAATCTATTAATTTCACGAGATGATCTGAAGTCATAGGTGTCTAGGTTAGGTATTAGTTATTCGTTCCAACCAAAACGTAGGGATCTACCCAAGGACACTCTTATAGTTAGAATATCAGTCCCTTAGGTATGATTGGAGATGAATGTGAATAAGGAAATTACCGCTAAGACTTGAGCTAACACTGGAACAATCACAACAAGGTGTTAGTAATGACGTCTTGGTAAGCATTGAAGGGGTTGAAGAATGAAAAAGAAATGTTAAGACATAAAAGGTAAACGCGTAAAACCCTAAAAATAAATTGTGAATTTCATAATGTCATGCAATGACCTAAAATACGAGGTGTTATAACACAGATGATTGTTGATATTGAAGACGACATCATGGACCCAGTGATGCAATGCACAACCCATCCCAGCCATTCGGGTTTCTCTCAACAGAAACTTGTCTCATTTGTCACGGAGATACACAAGTTATCTATTGACATCTCACTCCGAGATTGTTAATATTGAATAGGTGGCAGTCTGCTCCAGCCTCCGATTACTAAAACCAAAAGTGCACAAATCGAGTCTAGAGCCAGAAGAGATCATAGTATAAATCTCATTAGGACACAATGTCAAAATACACTTGTTGAACACCATAAAGTTCACAAGCTGTAACAAAGAGTCCTACGCATTATCCTTGAGATCTTGCCAGAACATCTGAGTGATACTTAAGTATTCACAGTGAAGATGGAAATCCTGCTTGAGCCAACATCAAACAAGCTCTTGGTAGGTGACTTGCAAGATTCTATATGAATCAAGCTTGTGATAACTGGATATCAATTTTGGTCCAGTAAATGAATTGACGACTTAATCAGAAAGATAGTAACTATCTGATTCACTCTTACCGTGTTGTCTGCTTTGAGACGTTCCGGTAATGAGAACTAGCAAGCATGGTGAATCTAATACATCTGTGTTAGAAGATCCTACGCTTTGAGCTGGAAACCCTGTCAAGGAGATTCTTTGAATCTACCTGATCACAGGTATAGTATTTATACTATAAAACGGGAAACCGGAGGTTAATGCAACCGAAGTCAAGATGAATGACAAAGCCATATTCATCTTTTATTGCTAACTGTCTTATTTCAGGTTTAGACGACGGTGTTGCAGCCTCATTCCAGCGAAGTCGGATTCATAAACCACATGCTCATACTCAAGCTTTCAAAGTCAATCGTTCAACATCAAGATAGTTGATTCTAAACTTCTGGTATGTGCTTAATTACGCATACCTTTTGCCTATAAAAACGTGCCTAAAATGACTAAAATTTACCAAAAATACATTGTATTTGTGTGTTTTGTGATTTATGCTGTGCAGGTAACGGATATTCACTAAAGGACAAAAATTAAGCCAAAACGGACAAAACCGAGCACGGGAATAGAAAGAACATGAAAAGTCAAAGTCAAAGTCAACCAAAAAGTCAACCAAGTCAAAGTTAAAAGTCAAAGACGAAGCCGATATCGAAGAAATATTAAATGGGCCAACCCACACCCATCTAATGGGCCAGGTCAGCCCATTAAGCTCATATCATAAGCCTTAAAGTTTTTAAGCTTTTATAAAAAGCCTAAGTCCATTAAACCATGCCTAGCCCAAACAAAAGCCCAAACCATACCCCATTATCCCAATTACACCACAAGTCCCTAATACCTTACATTGTTAGTCCTCAAGGACTAACATTGTTAGTCCAAAAGGACTAACGATGCAACAACTTAACAAAAACAGGGCAAACACCCGTTAAACCATCCCAAAATTAATTTTCCGCCTAATATACTATTCATCTGTCTCTTTCCTACCTCGTCCCCTGCTCAAACAAACAAACATATCATTATCACCCTCAACCCCACTTCACAAAACACCAAATCCACCTTGGCAATCCCATGAATCCTCATTCGTTGATGGGACACAGACAAAAATCAGGGGCTAAGATCATTCCACTTGGAGAGCAAGAAAAAATAGATGGCTTTAATAAGTTTTGGAGTTCTC
Organism: Tanacetum coccineum; assembly: GCA_026074375.1. NCBI lineage: Eukaryota > Viridiplantae > Streptophyta > Magnoliopsida > Asterales > Asteraceae > Tanacetum > Tanacetum coccineum. Next base: position 11,080 of record BQNB010075164.1, on the reverse strand, counting down.
TCACACAATAAACACACCCTTGAGCTCACTCACAGAAGTAGCACAAAGAATGAAGACCCAAGACCTTTGATATCTATATAAATAGGATTCGTGTAAGCCCTTGAGGCATCTAGTTTTTAGTTTAAATATTTTCAGCTTATATTTAAGTCTTTTGTACTGTTTCTTAAAGCTTTGTAATGTTTTATTCAAGTTTAATGAAAATTAAGTTTTTATGTTAAATCTGTCTCTAAGTTAATATACTTTGTGTTTAAAAAAAATGTTTTTATAAGCTCACAAAAGTTCTTTTTATCTTGTACTTAAGTTGTTTACTTGAACTATTCAAGTTTTTTCATAACTTGAAGAGTTTAAGCTTTTTTACCCAAAAATCACTCATAAGCTAATTTAGATGACAAGCCAAATCTGAAAGGGCTTGTGGGTATTTACTAGCTTGTTTTTCACAAGCTAGAGCTTGTAGATCATCTTATTGAAAGCTTATTTGCCTTGTTTTGAGCAAGGGCTTTGTAAGTTTCTCATTCTCAAGTTTTATCTCATAAACTGTCATAGCTTATTGTACTGCTTATTTCTGGCTTAATTTTGCTTATTTATGGTTATTCATCATGTTTATTGCTTATTATGCTTGTCTAGTAGTTTGTAGCTCATTTGATTAAGTTTACTTGAAATCTTGGTTTTTATGGCTTAACATTGCTTATTCTGTTTAGCTTACCATTAGTGCTTCTTGCTAACTGAAATTTGCTTAATATTGTCTTTATAACTTATTGAACATCTGGTCTTGTTAAAAAGTTGCTTAAAATCTTATTTAATAAAGTCTAAAATGGTTTTTAAGATTTTAAAGGGGTGTTTGGCACAAGCAGTACTAACCCATTGTTAGTAATGCTTTGTCCATTTTGACCCATTTGAAAAATTTGGAAATCATATTTGAGGTCTTTAAATCTGTTTTAGGTGTTTGTTTTAGTTTAGAATTGATTTTTAAGGATTTGTGTATGCTTATCTTGAATCTATGGTGTAATTGTGTGAAATTTTAGCTTATTTGATTAGAATTAGATTCATGGCCTTTAGATGCTGTTTTCATGCTTGTTTTTAGTTAGATATGCAGTAGTTATAAGTTAGAATATGTTTGCATTCACAATTTTGTTTTTAAGTCACTTCTGTCTAGTATCTAAGTCTTTTTCTAAAGTTTTAAAAATCGATTTTTCATTAGCAAATTTAGATAAGTTAGAAATAGTTTTAGGTTTTGAAATTTCTTGCATAAGTAGTTCATAGTATGTATTTGATCTGTTTTAGCTTAAATTTTAGTTTATAGCTTATTTGAGTAGCTTAAAGTAGGCCTGCGATTTTAGTCCTTAAAAACTAAAAAACCAAAAAAATAGAATTTTAGGTAAAAAGCCATTTTCATAAGCCTTTTCTTTGCTTATTTGATTTTCAAAATGCTTTTTAATTGCTGTTTTAGATAGTTTGTAGGATAAGCTTTAGAGGGTTATAAGTCATTAAGCCATAAGTATCTGATTTGGGGCTTAAAATTAAGCCCAAAAGTGCTCCCTTAAGCTGTTTAGCCAAAAGTTTTGGCCAATAAGCTTATCTGCTTTTCAATGCTTATTGGCTTATGAGATTTGCTTATTTCTGTCTGCATATGCTTATTATGTTGGTTTAAGTCAGTTTTGTGCTTATTTGTGCTTTGATAAGTTTGTTTGAGCTTATTTGAAAGATTTGAGTTTTTGTTAAGTCTGCTAGTTTCCATGATTAAGTCTGCTAGTAGCTTAGTGATGTTTAAGTGCTTATTGCTTGTTAAGTTTGATTAGTGTATGCTCAGGAGTGCTTATTTAGTTAGTTTAAGCCTTTTTGGTAGCTTGTAGAACTCATTGGAGCTTTTGAGAGCTTATTGCTTTCAAACTGTTAAGGTTAAAAAACTATTAAGCTTCTGAGGTTTGTGACCTGTTAAGCTCTTTTCTGAGCTTATTAGTGGTAAAAAATATAAGTACCTTTATTAGAAGTAATTCTTATAAGCTCATCTAAAAATCCCTTTAAAAAGTTTAGCAAAAATAAAAACATTAGGAGTGTAGGATAAGTCAAGGTGAGCAAGGCTCGAACCTGAGACCTCTCCCTCACTCAACCAACGCTTTACACACCACACCTCACACCACTATGCCCCTGGGTCTTTTGCGTTATAACCTCACAACACTTTTCTTTTATACACGTTTTCTCTTTTTTAGTTATAAGCCATTTTCAACTTATTTTCAGCTTATTTAGATAAGCTGGGTGACCCAATTTATTTTTCTTAGATTTAGCTTACTCTTAAGTACTTCTTGTGATTTTTTTAGATTTTTTATAATTCATTTGGTATTTTTAATATTTAATTTAGATAAAAACTGTTTTTAATTCATAAAAAATTAAATAAAAGTAAAAAAAAATATAATTCTTTTTTCTAAAGTTTTTATTAATCATTTAGGATTTATAAAAATTAATTTTTCATTTGTAGGGTTACAATTTTAGAATTTAGTTTTTTAAAGAACGGGTTTTGATTTCCGTTATCATTTTTAGTGTTCTAGCTTTAATTGCCTTCGATTTTAGCGTACCTTTACTTGTTTTAGCATATTATTAGTAGAAATAGATAACCAAATCCAATTTGTAATATTCAAGCATTGTTCCACAAACGTTACCTCGATTTTTAAATTCGCACCTCGTCGGGACACGACCCGGGAAGGTTTTTAGGGATTTTACTTTGGATAAAAGTAATTATCCTTTTAAAAGCCTTACGGAATTCTTATTATTGATATTATCCTTATTATATATTTATATTATATATTTATTATATTATATTTATATATATATATAGGATTGTGTGACCAGTTACGTAAAGCATTTACGTTTCGCAATAAAATACATTTAACATACCCGGAAGAACCTATACCTATCTATACTCAAACAAATACCCACCATTATACCCAATCTAAAAACTTAAATCATTTCTATACCATTAACCCACTATGGCCGGATACACACTAATAAAACACAAGACCATTTCAAATTTCACTTCCTAATAACACACATGCTTAATTCATCCACTAAGGTCATATCCCTCCTCCTAGGGAGGAGGAGAGAATCTTACACAAGTGTACTCTTACCACCCTTAGACATGGTTTTGGTTAGTTGTTTTGTTAATACATCTAGTATAAAAGAGTGTACCATGTAAAACTTTGCATGTAAACAAAACACACATTTCTCTCTTCCTTTTCATACTACCTCACGGCTCAAATAACAAGCTTTTGATTTTTCAAAGTGTTGGTCCCTTAGAATCTGATATAAGGTTTATCAAGTTAAACTAATCGGATTCCATAGCAATAAAGTAAGTTTTAAACACACACACACACACACACACACACACACACACATATATATATATATATATATATATATATATATATATATATATATATATATAGTTAGGATTAAATGAGAAGTTTTCTTAAAATAAGAAGGATAAGAAGTAACTATAACCGCATATCCGAGACGCACTGACTTAAATTAAATGCATCTCTCATAACTTAAGATTGCATTATAATGCATAAAAAAATGTGTAGTTAAGCTTTTTAATAGATGCATATACATATATTAGATGCATTCATGAGTCGTCATGTTTTTTTGTTCCTCTACATGTGCTCTTTTAAGAAATCATGAAATCAAATTGCACCATCTACAAAGAGAAATTAACTTTCAAAACTTCAAATGGTGCATATAAATGAATAAAAATGCATCTAATGCAAGTCGTTGCATCTTAAATGTATGGTTTTAGTCACTTCTCACCACTTCTTATTTTAATTACTTCTCACTAGATCCCTACTATATATATATATATATATATATATATATATATAAGCAATATCAAAACAAGTTTAAAACACAAAGAAGTAACTTTTTAATGTATAGGTTCTTATTAAAATCAAATAAAAAATTTATGACACACCTTGCTTGCGGAATAGCAAGGTGGTTGAATGACAATTGGGGTGTTATCTCCATCAAACTTATTCTCTAACCAAAGTCATGAGAAATAAGAAAAAAAACTATTCGACTAGAACCGAAGTTTTAGCTTCAATAGTTTCTATTCAGTTTGTTTGAGAGATAAATGAACTCTTTAATGTGTATCACATTAATTGGAAGAGATAACATTTACTCTGGGAATCCCTTTCCTATTATAGGCCAAAGGATTAGGGTTTACAAGTTTAACCTAATACACATGTCAATCATTAAATGGGTGATTGAGCTACCATTTTATGTACACAATCTTTATAGTACCAGGTATAATCCTTTAAGGAAAGTTAATGTACTTCTATACCAACTTTAGAAGTAACATTTCCCAAGGAGATTGCTTTATTCCTTTTGACATAAAGCAATCTTTTACCCGCCTTGTAAACCTTCTAGAAGTGAAACAACGTTTCAAACTTCTGTGAAGGAGATGGACAATGTTCAGCTTGGAATTGTCAACCAAGCTAAACTAAAGCTCTTTCCAAAAGCCTTCTTCAGTTTCTGTACCGCCGCATAAACTAAAGTGAAGATAATTCCCAATCTTCTAAGGACCTGAAGAGCTGACGCTGAAAAACCTTTAGCGACTCAAACTGAAAGACTTTAGCTTGAGTAATACTTAGGGGATTTTATGTTTAAATCTACTGAAAGACTCAAGGGCTCAGGAACTAAACCCAAAAATCTCCCCCTATTTTAATATACAAATAGCCTAAGTTAAAATCAGTTGTAAGTGAGCAAAACAACTTCTTCTTACACAACTGATATAAATTGAACAACATAAACTGATAACCTTTCATTCTAACTTTCATTACCATACATTTACAAAAGATAAAGTTATTACAAAAGATTACATTCTATTGCCTTAGCTACTCAATGACTCTCATCTACTTGAGTGGATTTAAGTTTCTTTTATCAACTTCAGCAAGCAAAAGGGAGCTAAAGGTCCTGGCAAGATCATCTGGCCCAGGACCTAGATGAGGTCTAAAGAAGATTTCTTGTACTGTGTATAACATGGTATTCGAGAAGTCTTTCAAATCTTAAATGGTAACAAAGTCATGTCTGTGGTAAGAGTTGAACATGATCATACCAAGGACAAGTTCATTAAGCATAGTACCAGGTAAATGATCTTTATAATGAACTGATGACTTAAGCATTTTGTTTGCTTTAAAGTAGTAATGGATGTCATCAGCATGTTTTCTCTTCTTGTTTGCGAGATCATTTAATTTGTCAAGAGGTCCTGTTTGCTTAAAGGAATATCCAAGTTTATACCCAGTTCTGCTTTAGTCGTATGAATGTAGTCCATTATTGTACCTATCTATTTATAGATGGTTTCCCATCCTTTTCCAGTTCTATTAGGACATGCTTTCATCACTTCTCTCCATTCGTCAAGGTGCAGATCACTGGCTTGAAAATTGGAAATAATTTCACTTGTATCATCCTTTGTGTACACTTTGAGTGTAATTGGACCCTTTCTAGTCAAGACATCATAGTTGGTGATTCTTGATTATGCTCTTCTATTTAACATTTTGTCATAGTATCTGTCATACTCTAACTTTTCATTGTAGTACCTTTTCACCACTTTTGGACTAAGCAAATCAACCAGTTCTGCTTTCCTTACTTCCTCTTCTTGTTTGGCTGCTTCAGCTTTGGCATCTTCCTCTAGTTTCTTTTGATGATTGATTTCTTCTTCAGTTAGATGGATATGCTTTCCATCTTCAATGATAAAATCAAACTTCTTTAGCTTCTTTGTTCTGAAGGGTTCAACCATAGAGCCAGTCACATGAGTTTCATCATTAGAATTACTATTAGTACTCTCTTTCTCAGCCTCCTTTGAAGACAAAGCCTTTTTGCCCTTGTCTTCCTTGATATGGTCCCCCTTAGGTTGAGAGGAGCTTTTTGGTAGATTTTGGAAAGAGGGTGACTACGGGCGTTCTCACCCCTATTTATATATAAATAAATATAAACATATATAAATACATAACAAGGATCAGAATCCACAAGATCAATGAAACCGGAAGTAGTATAGAGTGTTTCTGGGTTGTTATGTCCCAACGAGGCTTGAATTGAAAAATGAAAGACGGATTGATGATTGATGTTTGAATATGACAAGGATTTGGATATGATTGGGCACTAAACCTAATAAGCAATTGCAAACAAAGATAATCAAGGAAAATAAGCTGGAACAAGCATAAAAGCTAGAAATGGAAAAACACTTAAAACTTTTTAAGCTAAAACACAAAATAAGCTCAAATAAGCTTAAGACAAAACCAAATAGGCTAGACTAACTCTAAATAAGCAAATTCAACAAGCAATCAAGCTAAATAAGCAGGACAAACTCAGCAGTACTAACAACAGTACTACCAGTATTAACTAACGGTACTAACTTGGAGTTAGTACTGCTAGTTATAAGTTAGTACTGCTAGTTATAAGTTAGTACTGCTAGCTTTACTAAAACACAATGAAACAAGAAATAAGCAAATAAGCTAAAACATATATTTAACTATCCCTAATAAGCATTTAGACATAAGAATAAGCAACTGCAATAAACTAGAATGGAGAATAAACTAAAAAGTTACAAACTGATAAACTTTTAGAATTATTATGAAAAGGCAAGTAAGCTAAAGTAAGCTCTACTAAAGATAGTAAAAGAGAATGGCCTTAATTTACTCTAAAAAGCTAAGGAAATCTTAAATAAGCAGAAACATTAAGATGATAAACAAGAATGAACCAACAGTACTAACAGTTTTAACTAACGGTACTAACTTAGAGTTAGTACTGCTAGCCTTGAGTTAGTACTGCTACCTTTGGAATCCAAGAAAATGAACTAGCAGTACTAACTTGGAGTTAGTACTGCTTGTTCTAAAAAACTCTTAAAATTTTCAAAAATCATTTTACTTTTCATCCTGAGTAAAAACAGATTATCAAATAACAAAAT
>BQNB010075163.1:0-31558 GCA_026074375.1 Tanacetum coccineum | reverse complement strand
AGAATTCACAGAATTCTAAGACCAAAAGGCTTGTTCAGCAGATAATTCCGTTTGTGGAACAAATCGTGTTTCAAAATCTTGAGAAAGTTGGTTAAGAACAACATAATCGACTGGTGTAGTATTGACTTTCTTTTCTAACATCATAGGATCCTTTTGTTTTAAAAGCATTTTTGAACGACTCTCTTCAGCAAGCATTAGGGTCTCTTCGAAGTCAGGAATCACAATAGAACTCGTATTCTTAATGACATTACCATCATAATGTTAGATGATAGAAAACCCCGTAGGATGATTTGTATTATTCATCACAATATATAGAGATTACAAGAGAGAAACCCTAGTGGACCACAAGCCCACAAACCGAGCTTGGGCCAATTACTTTGACTAACATAAATAACTTTGACTAACAACTTTGACTAACATAATTACTTTGACTAACATTTATTCTCTAATACTCCCCCGTAATCCGAGCGGCGAAATCACAAAAGCTCGGATTGGATGAGAAAGCTAAATAAACATTAAACAATAAATATTTTTGGTTGTTGATGAAGATCTTCGACAGCAAGCGGAGACAAATCTTCATCTGCAGCGACAAAAGCAGAAAGCAACACAAATTACGGGATAATTCAAAGTATCCCTATAACGGAGACTAATTCAAAGTATTCTCTCAAAGAAAAAAAGGTATTTGATAATCAAGATGGGTTGGGTTTGACGGGGTGACATAAAAGAGGCGCCTCAACATAGCCACCTTGGTCTGAGGATCAGACCCGCTCCGATACCATGTTAGATGATAGAAAACCCCGTAGGATGATTTGTATTATTCATCACAATATATAGAGATTACAAGAGAGAAACCCTAGTGGACCACAAGCCCACAAACCGAGCTTGGGCCAATTACTTTGACTAACATAAATAACTTTGACTAACATAATTACTTTGACTAACATTTATTCTCTAATACATAAAGCTTTGGTTCCAACTGTTGAGCTTTCTTCAGATAGAAAGGATTTTGAAAACCTAGAGCTTGTTTAGTTGTATGATCATAGAAAAAATAAGGTTTCGTCAACATGTGAATAGTTTATGCAGATTGATCTCTTTTAAAAACAATATTATCTAGCTGTTTGATCTTTTTTTCTAACACAATCTCTCTATCGATGTTCCTAGATTATTCTTTCTTAAAGTCATTTTTGAGAAGAGTAACTGTTTGCATTAAAGATTCCTTTTCTTTTAAATGTTCAGAAAGAGTTTGTTTAAGATGATCAATCTCTACAGACTGTGCACTTGAATCTGAAACGTTATCATTACTCCTTAAGTCAACATTTTGTCTTTCTTTCAAAACTTTAACTTGTTCCTTATATCTTTCAAGCTCAGCAGTTAAAGTATCATTGACACTTTTATTGTCTAGATTTATCTTGGTACATTAACTACTTAGGTTTTCAGTTGTTCAATCACATATAATATCAGTGCATCTTGTTGTACAGAAGAGTTGGAATTCTAAACAGCTGCCTGTTGTGATTCAATCACATACTGAGAATAAGGAATGATATTGCTATCACTAGTTATTTCTCTGAATGGTTCACAACATTCGACTGTCCAGAAGACGTCATCGCCTGCACAACTTGATTAATCATATTATTATTCACATTATCATGATTGTGTACCTCAGCGAGAGCATCTGAACCATAATGAGATAAATTCGCCATGAGAGCAACTTTGGCAGTGTTAAGTTCATCACAATCAGAGTCATATTTATCCAAATCATCGCCTTGATAAGCAGCATTGTGGGTAATGACAGTCTGTGTGGCTTGACCTTCTACAATTTTTGGATCTGCCAAAAAAGCTAGTTCCTCCTCATGTAAAATTTGACCGTTTGCTTGAGCTTGTAGCAACAACACTTTATCCTTAAACCACGAATCATCCTATTTCCTCTTAGGTTTAGTACACTGTTTGGACATGTGTCCTTCCCTTTTGCAGTTGTAACAAATAACAGTCATTTGTTTCCCAGAATTGCTTCTACTTGCTCCTGGAGTAAAGGTCCTTGTAGTACCCGCAGCAAAAGAAGTGTGTCTCCCCTGAATTGGTTGTAAGGTTACTCTCCCATCATTAATGGTAGTTTGTTGCCTAGCGTTTAACGAATTCCTCAGTTGATTATTGGTAGTAGGATAGCGGGTAGTGACAACAACAGTCAAGAAAGACATCATGTGATTGATGGCATCAATGGGATCATCACCTTTCTAGAACACTAGAACAATTAGACTTGAGTCTAGTTGGGGAAATTCAGATTGTTGTTGTTGTTGTTGGTTAACTGTAGGAGCATATTCTAATTGAGGGATGGATAATGGTGGGGAATAAACATTGTGGTGAACTGATGATTGATAATCATTGGATAGATAAGTGATTGAAAGAGGTGTTGATGATTGATTGTTTGAGTGTTGTTGAGACTGATAAAGTGATCCAACTGTAGAGGCTGATATAGTGAAACTTGTGGTTGCAATTGAGAGTTTTGGTATGAGTTCTGATGAGTTTGATAAGGAGAATGGGTCATCTGATGGATTGCAACCAAAGCAAGCGGATCTGAGTTGCGTTCATGCATTAAACGAACTTAATTTATGAAATTCGTGTTGTCCCAAATAAGCATGAAGCTGATCAATATTAGTTGTGTGCAAGTCCCGAAAAGTTGTCATTCTGGTCAACAAATTGCTCTACTCGGGAGGAAAAGGAGATTCAAAAACTTGGTGTTCATAAATTGTTCGTTTCACATTTAGATGTTATGTCTTGAGTAGCAGTGAAATCTCAAGTAGAATCAAATAGTGCTTCCCCTTCATATAGAAAACTTATCAAAATCAATATATATGGTTTACATCTTCTTTCCTGTTTCGTCAATGAAGTTCCTTGCATGAGAAGTTGAATTCTTTCTCAAAGTTCCTTGGTGATTCGATGATTACTAACAAGTGTATAGACCTTTAGTGGCAATCCTTAGAGAATGATATTTGTTGCTTTGACATCACAATCAGCTTGAATTTCATTTGCAAGAGTCAATTCAGAGTATTTTCTTACCCCAGGTCACACCAATTTTTCCTCAATTGTATGCCGGATAAGTGGACCATTTTTAACGGATTCAAGGAATCATTCGTCCATGTATGTTTATTCAACATGTACAGTCCATTTATGCTTTTCAAGAATGTACTTCTCTTTTTCCAACATCGGTGGCGATTGTCGCACCGAAGAATTGGTTTTGTCAGCCAAGAGTTCGTCAATTAGAAAAAATTGTATGGTAAAAGATTACTGTTGGATCGAGCGGTAATGGAAAGTAATTGTGTTTAAAGGTTTTGTCTTCTGTGTGTTTTAAGTTGTGAAACTACACGGGATTTTACAATTCTTGACAAAACCAGGAAAACATGGGATTTTACAAGTCACAGAAATTAACCGTATAATTTTGTTTTAGCAATTTGAGTTTTAAACTTTAGATGCGAGTTCGGTTGTCAAAGTATATTGCTAATTAGGTTGGCAAAGAAAGTAATGCAAATTCGGTTGCTACAGAAAACTACGAATTCGGTTGCTACAGAAAACTGCGAATTCAGTTGCTACAAAAAATTTCTAATTCGGTTAACAACTGGAATCTCGCATTCGGTTAAACTAGGAAAGCTGCCATTTCGGTTAAAACTAGAAAGCTGCCAATTCGGTTAACACTTGGAAATATGCTAATTTGGTTGAAACTATAAAACTGCCAATTCGGTTAACACTGGAAATCTGCTAATTTGGTTGAAACTAGAAAACTATGAATTCAATTAACACGTGAAAACTGCTAATTCGTTTAACACATAAATTGCTAATTCGGTTAACATACAAACTGCTAATTCAGAGAACTGCGAATTCGGTTAACACGTGAAAACTACTAATTCATTTAACACTAGGACGAAACCTACAATTTGTAAAACACAAAAAAACACCTTTTTGATTGATTTTTTTCTTTCTTGTACAACTCGTATTACTAAACCTATAGGTACCTTAAAAATGTAAACTTTATGGTTTTTAAGCCAAAGTTTCATGAATCTAAGATTTTGTATTTAAGCTCAGGTTTTTCAAAAAAAAAAGTTGTAAGAAAACTGTATGTTTTCTTGATGTCCAAGGCTTTTGACTATCTCCTAGAAAGATAATAGATTCAACTCTTACCTAAGTATATGATCTTTTTAGTGTATGCTGAAAAGAAAAAAAAAAAAAAAAAAAAAAAAAAAGAAAAAACCTTCGAAACCCAAAAGAAAAGAACAAGAAACGTACGGTTTGAAGACCAAAATATAAACCTCAAAACAACACACAAACTAAATAAATCACTTCATGGCTCTTGATACAATTGAAGAATAATCAAATAACATACTTGAAAAGAGAAATAGAGGTGATTTGAGAGAGAGAGTGGTTGGATGAACATTTTAGAGAGAGAAAGAAACATGAAAGGAACTTTGTATTATGTGTGTCAAATAATATAGGAAAATTGTTATGGGGGCACACACGTTAAAGGAAACGAGTAATTAATCCATGAATGATTTATCATTCTAAATATGTCCATTATCGGTTAACAATATGGGAATATTGTTATGTAAGGCAAATGTGAGTATTAGTTATATTCTTTGAAAATATGGATTGTTCTTGCCAAACTCATATGTATTCACAAGAGATGCATATTGGATACCCCAACTTTTGAAATTTACTTTTGGATCCCTGTCATGAGTAAATGTCAAAAATGGTTTAAAATAAATTATTCCTTAGACTTGAGATACAAACAAGTTATGTATGTGTGGATATCACTTTTTGTAATTATAGCCAAACGTTGTCCTGAAATATGGTAGTTATAAAAGCTATTTTTCAGAGTGTATGTGAGAGCCGCATGCCACAATACTTGTAGTCAATAAAAGGATTTGTTCCTCCACGATTATATTTGCAGATGATACCATGGGACCTTCTCCAGATTTAATCATATAAATGAATGGTCGTTCCCAAAGGGTAATCCAAGATGATTCTTCATTACATTTGGTCTATTTGGATTATTTCTATAACGAGAAACTAAAATGTTAAACTATATGGAATGAGTTAGGATCCATTTCTCCAATGGTTTAACTTACTAACGAAAGATGAATTATATATAGCAAGTAAAACTATTGAAAGTAGATTGTTCTTGAAACTTTTATCTCAAGTATTTCTAATCTAAAGGTAATTGTGTGTGTTTGCTAGACATTGCTAATTATCAGTATATCTGCAAGCCTACTACTCCGCCTCCCAAGTGGGAGCTATTGGAATTTGGTAGTTGGTTCCGCAAGTTATACGTTAGAAATACGTGATCCTATTAGGGGAACACACGTTAAATACGAAGAGTATGGTTTACTTCATGATTTATATTTAAATCGTTATTTAATTAATTATTGTTTTAATCTATTATAATAATATATTTAAATATAGAACCAATGGACTAAACTAGACAAAACCCGAACCTTATGGATCCCTTGTTTGGCCGAAACCCACAAAGTTCTAGAAGGGGTGTTTGTGTCCGGTTATAGAGAGGAGAAAATGAAGGAGAAAGATTTGTTTTAATTATAGTAATTATACTAATCTTTTCCCCTTACAAGAATTAGGTATTGGGGTGCCTATATAAACACACACCAATCCCTCATTCTTCAATAACAATCAGTTCTCGCAAACGACCTAAAGCATTTTGGTGCTCTCTCCCTTCTCCCTAAAACCCTAACCCCCCCCCTGAATTCCCTAAGGAATTTCGATTGCTCTCCACGCAATCGATTTCAACCGAACACCCTTTTAGGGTTTTGTTTTTCCACTTTTTCTTGATCTTCTTGCTTGACTAATTCAAGGTACTCGTGGTGGTTAATTGGTGATTCCTCAAATAGTAACGAATTAGGGTTTTATTAATATAAACCCTAGTTATTGTTTGTTTAGTTGACTTCAAACGGGAATGCAATGCATGCCGGATATGGTAGTTTGATATTACACTTGGTGCTTGATTGTGAAGATAAGACTAGCAAATTCTTACATACTTGCTTGACGTGTTTGTGTGAACAACCGTAGAGGCGTTTGTTTTAGATGCTTATTATATTCAAGATTAATCGTAAAAGGTACGCTTTCTTTATTTAATATGTGTTAACCTACTTGCCATAACTAGATCCATCCGCTGCGCATTCGTGGCTAAATTGGTCAGTCAGATTTTATAAATCCCAACAGTGGCATCACGAGTCAACTCGTTTTGGCATCTAGGGTTACACGCTTAAAAATCAAATTTTACGCCTAGTTACACGCCTAGATTTGATTTTTTATTATTAAGCTGTGATTATTTTCTTTATTATTGTCTTATTGTAAATATGACAAAGATATGCAAATCTTTACCATATATTAATAAAGAAAATTGCTAGCTCTTGCAATATAAATATTAAAAGTTAATAGAGAATTAAAAGAGGAATATAATTAATTGTTAATTTAGCTATATTTGTTTCTTCTTTTAATTTCTTTATTTAGGAATATATAAAATCTTCCTAATTATTTGTAAAAGTATCTTGGTAAACTATTTTATTTTTGGAAGAATAATTTTAATTTTTATATAAAAAACTGATCTTTGCTAAATTGTTAGTTTTGATAGTTTACTAAATTCCGTCTTAAGACTTACTCAATCACATTTTATTTGTTGTTGATGAAATGGGGTGATTAGACTGACTTGATGCGAAAAACTAGTGAGGGTCTTATAGGTGTCCAATTTGGGAAGACTATAGTATGAGGAACTCGGATTATTACTTGTTATCGCTTTTTTTTGTTTTAATGTCATTTTATGTGTATTAAGTAACCCCCCCCCCCCTCTCCCCCACTCCCTTCCCCCTCTTTCAGTTCCCCCACACGCCCCCTCCTCCCCCACTAAAATGCTTATTTGTTTACTAGTTTACAAGTTTACATGACTAAACAAATGGAATACGGACTAATAAATAATGCAAGATGACATTAAACCGGTCTTTAATTCTACACGCCTAAAACATATTCATTGTGACCTGCTATGTGTTTTGTGGAAAATATGTTTTTATAACATTAAAAGACCTAAAACTATGAAACACGTTTTTCATGAATTTAAAAACTGGACGCTATGGACTCATGGGAAATATGGCTCATCCACTAGAACAAACTATAAGATAAGTTTAAGGCGGAGTGGTCTAGTCATCCTAAAAGAACGTCAGGGTTTGTAAGAGAGCTTCGCGCTGACCTAATTCTCTGCTTCTTTGTGCGTTCGATTGGAGTTACCGTGAACTATGGCATGTCACTACAGTGTCATTATCAAAGGTTTTTAAAATTAGTGCTACAAAGTTGTTTGCATGCTTCTTTGTACACACCATTTTATTACTTTACGTGTATACCCCCAATAGAGTTTAAATTTTAAGTCTATGTCAGCCAACTAAGAACACGTGCATTTGGCTTGGCCTCTTTGGTCAGACCTTAGGGTCATTCCAACCCATGGCGAATTTTGCTCACTGGTCAGACCTCTGGCAATTTTTGCATGTTCTTGCTTGGTCGACTTAATTCGAGTATGCTTGGTCAGACCTTGGACCCGAGGCATAAGATGAGAACTAAACATGCTCTTGACATTATTACTTGTCGATTAATGTCTTGACCGGTCTCATAAGTCTAAGAGTTGCATTTTTATGCAATTAACGATCGTCGTTTACCACTTGCCCTACTTGTTTTCTCTCTGGTCAGACCTCTAGTTAATAAGTGGGAGGTCAAGTTGGATCTTAGTCTTAATTAGTAATTAATTGGGTAGTTAATTCTATTAAGAATTTAATTATCGAAAATACTAAAATTAAACTTTCTATGTTCTGATTAATTGTGTTGTTGTTACATAATTCGTAAACAAAAGTTTGCTTTTCTTTGAAAAGACAAACATAGTCTCTTTTCCTGGTAAGAAGAGTGACACTTACTCCTATCTTTTCTCCTTAGTTGACAAAACTAAGATAGGGTTATAATTGAATTTTTCCTCTATTATATTTAAACTCACTTACAATCTTTCATTACCCTTTTTCGGTCATGAAATAATGAAAGATAAAATATTTTGTGTACCTAGAAAACATTTTGTTTATAGCTACCAAAATAAATGTCAGCTTGCACTTGTCACGATGTATGAGTTTAAACCGCAATAAGTAAAGAAATTACTAGCATATTTGCTAGATGTTTTTTCTTGGACTCACATTATCCCTTAAAGTGCTAAATACCCTTGTGGCTATGTAGACGATAAAGGAGGAATTGCATGCTTATATTCAAGTTAAATGAAAGCATAAATGGCTAGTCCCTTATCTACATAAGTAGAACTTCATATACTCTATTCAATACCTAAGTACATTGTTACTAATAGGCATTCTAAGAGAATATGAAAGTTAATAAATTGCTAATTTGCTTTCTACTAGTAATGTAACACTTACAATGTTGACAAATCCAGTGGGAGCATTGCATTTTTATTACTAAAATGACATTAATGTAAGGTTGTTAATTTCAGTGGGAGCCACGAGATTTATTTCCTTGTTAGTCACCCATATTATTTCGAACCTGCTTTGAAATAATTCATTACTTTCCGAATATGAACGACCATGGTTTTAGGAAAATTGCATTTTATTTTATGGATAACCAGTTGCCTTTCCGATGTCGCTTTTCGAAACGTTATCTATAGAATAATAATCCACAATTCCTTATTAAACGTTATGGTTCTAAATCTACTTGTAATATCTATGACATTATCATATTGTTTACACAATCAAGCACATGTTGTGTTGTTTGTCTTCATAATATGATGTTGTACCTTACACAAGTGGGAGAAATCTCAAAGTGTGTGCAAGGAACAACATATTATTGGTTTCTCTTGACCGCAAGGTAAGAAAGCTAATAAATCTACTAGGACTTAAACATACAAGATGTTTGTTGCCCTATTACATTCAAATGTCATGATATAATGTAAAGCTACTTCAACATTTTGACTACATGTTTTAGTCAATCTAATTGTGGTTAAATAATAATAATCATAATTTTGAAGTATGAAATTAACTTGAAATTACTATTGAACTCAAGAGATTGTGTTCATAACTACTTTAGTTACTATAATTATGTTTTCTAGTTAAGACATAATTAGGAAGCTCTTGAATTAATCAATGACTTATAATATAAAGTATGTAGTAAAATTGTTATGTCTTCTTGTTAACACATAAACATGAGGTCCTTGAATTATTCAAAGACTTATAATGTATACTTGACATGTTTTGTTTTTCTTGTAAACACATGAACATATAATTCTTAAACAGTTCTATCTTCTTGTGAACACGTGAACATATGGTTCTTGTATTATTCAAGAAATATACACTATAGCATGCACTTGGTTCGAAAATACTGAATATGCAATTTGGCTCGATCCAATTTGATAAGCATTTGATCCAAAGAGAATTAGGTTATCTATGGAATTCTAATGAAGTCTCACAATTTCAATACTTATAGAATACCACATTTTTATGGTATGTCTAATAGGTTGAAACAAATTATATTCATATTGTTTGATTTATGATAGCTTTAATTGCTCTACCTCCAAAATCAATCAAGGTTAGAAAATTGTGTGTATCATTGATACACTCAATATAGTACAAACCTAGAAGGTATTCAAAACAACCCACGACTGAAACCCCTAAACCCTTAGGGATTTTCGGTGTTTCCACTCAAACCAATCGAACCCTAAAACCTTTTGGGTTTTTGATTTTTTCTACACCTCCTAGCTTGAAGATTGTAGTTTTGGTGTTCCTCCTAGCTTGACGTAACACAAACCTTTGCTACGGTTTTCGGTTAAAGAGTGATATTAGAATTAGGGTTTTGATACAAACCTTAATTAGGGTTCTTGGAAAGAATCCCATTATGTCTTGATTAAAGTTCTGAAATTTGTTAAAATCTTATGAAGCATATTTATTAATAAACTAGATATGTGAACTTAATATGTGTTTTGTGTTTCCCAATTAAGAACAATTCATTGTTGCTTACATACTTAGTATTTAGAGAATTTTCTCTACTTACAAAAGTAAGCGGGATCATCTATAAATCTTGAAGTGATTTAAGAACAAAATACGATACCTTCTAAATCCACTTGTGAATGTCATACTAAGGTTAAGGATGAAAATGTCGAACCAAAGTATAATGTAACTCTCATTCATAAATCCGCAAGGATGCCTCGTCACTTGATTGATATTTTAATATCAATGCTGAGAAATATAAGTTAGAGGGTCATAATAAGCCCACTAACTAATAAGATGAATTATCACATCTTGAATCTGATAAATATCTTAGAACTATGAATGACAAGATGCAGTCATGTTGAAGGAATCCCTTTTAAGTTTTGGTCGATCAGAAAATAAACGTTTAAATAAATAGTACAAAGTGGGGTGATCTATTGAGTTGTTGTGACCATGTCGAGATGAGGTTTCATTCAAAGAGAGGCTCGTATGCTTCACATCATGGAATAGACGTAGAGTGCTCTAAATATTCTTGAGAGAGGAGACAGAGAGAAGTAATGTGTTTCGCTAGAGGTAGATCAGCTAGTATCTGGATATGAGATCTAGTATAAGAGAGACGGACGTGTTAATTTGCAAAACAAGCATGTTATCCCACTCGCCGGGTTTTATTAATATATTCTCCAAAAAAGATTTAAATGTGAGGCTATGAACTCACCTTGATTGAAGACGAAGATCAACAACACACAACCACGGAGTATCAACAAATAAATAGCTCGGTCGCGACCTAGAATCATGTCGGGTAATTAAAGAAATACTAGAGTACCATCGACTCTATTACCGTTCGTCGCAACAATATCTATATATATATATTTTAATTTATCTATATATATATATATATATTTATATTATATATATATATATATATATATATATTTATATTTATATATATATATACTCTTTATTTATAAAGTAATTGATATGGGATTACACACATGCACCTAAACCTTATCTATTAAATGATTAGAATCTAAGATTTCCCTTTTAAACTAAGTTGCGTTACTTTTTAAAAAACTTTCCATTTTCGAAAAGTTTCTATTTTTAAAAAGTTACTATTTTTAGTAAATCCGTTTATCCAAATATATTAATACCAAAAATGTTTTCTTATTTCGCCAATCTCCAATACACCAATGTCTAATTCTGCATTAACACATCCCACGACGGTTTATTTTTAATAATGATAATATTTCATATATATATTATATGTATATTTATAGTGTTTATATATATATATATATATATATATATATATATATATATATATATATATATATATATATATATAAGCTTCTATTTATAGACTTTCCATATTTAGAAACGACCGACGGTCTTAAAATAGTGTTAACCCAAAAATAATATTTATTATTATTTTCATTAACCCGTACAATCCTTACAATGACTAATCGCCACTTTTAACTCCTCGTTTGACTTTTACTTTGACTTTTTATATACAATTTTCCTAGTCGTTGACTTTGGTCTTGACCCGTCTTAAACTATCCTTATCCTTAGCTTTTTCTACCGGACACGTAAAACATTATTTTGAACAACTTTCCAGTTTCGGCGAAAGGCTGAAACGGACTAGAAAATGACCGTTTTGCCACTTTAATTTTCTGCACACTAATAGAAAATACTTTTATTTTTAAATCTTTGGTTTGGTCCAATTTATTCATTTTAAATCTTAGACTCTAAAATTTACACCGTAAAAGCGAAACGTCGTTCCGGACAACTTTCGTGTTTCGCCGGATGGTCAAAACGGGCTAGAAAGTGCTCAAAACGTTTCGCTTATTTTCATGCTCTTCCATATATACAAGGAAAAAATAGTGTCAGTTATATTATATATATATATATATTTATATAATATTATATTTATATATATGATATAGTAATATAATATATATATATATATATATATATATTATATAAATTTCCATACTTCAATTAGGCCATAATAAACTTCTGTATTTGGAGGCACGGAAACGGATACACTATTCAACAATTTTATATAGGGACGACCTCTATAATAATTTTAAATCATCTAATCAGTTTTTAAAATTTCTGACCACTCGTGATTACGTGCCAAATCGTTTATACTCACGAAAATAACATTTTTGAAAAACCATAATCGTCATGTTTATCTTCCGACAACATCAAAATATCACCAACTTGCTTCTCTTTCATCACTCCAATTCAATCTCAATCTACCCAATTTCACCCAATCGCCGTAATCTATCGTATGCATGTTGGATCCTTAACATGCCAAATCTAAAATGAAAGATTCGAACCAAAATAAATTAAATTAGGCTATAATACTTACTGCTAACATTTCCTCATTTTCAGGTTATTTTCAACTTTAATTAAATTCCATTATTTATATTTTAGAGTTTTACAGCTGTTCGCTTTTAATTATTATCTTATAGTTAAATCGCGTTAGTACTAAAATCAACGATCAATGTAAACGGACATCAAACAAATTAAAGTTTACATCAAGCAAGTGTTATATGATTATTAGGAGTATAATTTATAACTTTTCATAATTTATTTTTGTTGGTTACGTAAAACGCTTACGTTTCGCAATAAATTACATTCGGTCGTACCCGGAAGCACCTTTACCTATCTACACTTAAACAAATACCCACGTTTATACCCAATACTCAAAATTTATTTATTTTCCTCACTTATATCTCTTGAAAACCGGACATAGGCTTTTATACATGAAATAAATCATTTAATCCCTATTAAGCCTTTCCTACAACTTGCAAACCTTACACAAAGTTGTACTTGGACCCAAGATACTAGAAATTGTCTAATCTTGGAGTCCTTGGTGTCCCTTTTGCCGAATCCCTTGCCTAGGGAGGAGGAGAGGTGTCTTACAAACTTGTACCTTTACCATTTGCTCCCATGGTTTAGATTTAAGGTTGTTTCCTAGTTTCCAAGGTGTTATATAAAGCAAGCCCTAGTCCTTAATACTCTTACACACTCATTCAAGAAAAACCAAAGCACAAAACCCTCTCTTTGAGCTCAAAACCCACGGCACACATATAACATTTAGGGTTTCATTTTAATTTTGCAACCAAGGTATTCCAAGCATTCAAGTGTTCAATCTAAGGTTACCTAAGACTACTCAAGGTGTTGGGAAGCTTGGATTCGGGTTTAACAAGGAATTATCAAGAAAACATATTTAGGGTTTTCTTGATTAGGGTTTTGATTTTGGAAGCTTGATTGGGGTTTACATCTTGTGTTCATCATCCTACTTGATTTCTATAAGGTCTATTTAAAGTTTTCAATACTCGTTTATTTATTTTCTATTGTATACATATTTGTTGCATTAGTTAATCACCACCTAGTTTTATTTTAAAGTTATATAAAGTATATGATGATTTCATATGGACAAAGGACATGGACATTTAAAGGACTAAATACATATGAAATATATGGTACAACACTTGGTGAAATTACGGTACAAGATCTTTAAGTAAAAATAATTACAAACTAGCTTATTTAATTGAAAACCCTAATTTTTATTTAATACCTACTGTTGAATTCGAAAACATATAATCCTATGTTTTATATTTTATAATATAGTTCTCTTAACAAGTATAGTAAGAAATTTCCTAAATCAAAATTCAAAACCTTTAAAAAAGGTTCAATGACATTACCCACTGTAATGAGCCAAACTTCCAGTACCACACCTCACCCCATACTTACCTCTCACCACAAGACCCTATATAAAAACAAAAAACACCAAACACACCCAACACAACAAAACTCAATATCATCCCCTAACCATAACATAACCCCCCTTTTAAACAAATACAAAAACCAAAAAAACAAAATAAAACCAAACCAACAACCTCAACCCACCTTCCAAACCCCCACCACTCCCACCCCTCAAACACCCTACCCCTAACCACTACCAAACCCCTAAAAAAAACAATCCAACAAACACCCCCAAAAAACACAAACATCATATCCACACATACCAACCACTTTACCACCTTTAAAACCCAAAAAAACAAAACCACAAAATAACACCAAAACAACCACCAACACCAATTCCAAAACTTCAACACTCTACCCTTACCACACCCTCCACCTCATACATCAAACCACACTAACCCACAAACAACTAAAACAACCCCAATAAAACACCAAACCTATCATCCCCTAACACCATAAACATAAAACATCTTCTTCCACATGCTTGTAATCTATAAAAAATCACAAAATGTCAGAAACACTCATAATATGAACAACTTCTCAATAAATTATAAATCCCATGACACCACCTGTGACCCTCTAACCAACTACGCACAGTGTGTGTGTCGTGTCTCCCTCTTCTAGTCAGAGACATAATGTCTACGTGCATAGTGTTGTAACATAGACACCCTCACACTCATCCTCTCTGTTTGTCAGCAACTTACATAAAAACCATCTATTCTATTACATGACTAGCTCACTGCCGTAATATAAATACAGTATACAAGAGAGACCATCGTACTGTACTATCACTCAAAACTATGTGTGTCACACAACATCATTGTAACTTATCTCCAGTACTCATATGATAAAAACAAACTTATCTTGTCTGATGTCAGTGTCTAAACAACATCTCCAGGAGCGAGAGTCCTCTCCTCACAGTTCATCATCTGTGTGTGCCCACCCCCACCCTACACAACATCTACCAACTTATATTACCAAATACATCTCCAAAGCCAATTCCCACCAAACAACCACCTTAACAACACAATATATTCTTGTACTATCTCAACGTTAATCTATCACCCTCCTGATCCTATTATAGTTATACCCCATTATACGTTACACCTTAGATACCCCGTCCTCTCACTCACTAGAGATCCTCATAGCTCTACACTAAAATTCTGTCTTCCACTATAGGACCGGAGATGACATCAACGTAACCTCTACCGGAATATCTCTCGTTATGTCCTAACCTATTGTGCACCGTATATATTGTGATCTATAATACACACTCGTCTAGTAATCACTCTGAGATAAACCCTGTACTCTCCCATCAAATGCGTGTGCACCGAGAAATTAATCCTCTCCTCACCCTAGTCCCACAATCGGTGTGCTAATAAGCGTAAGTCGCTCTACCATTGTCACGCTGCTAATTCATGTCTATGTGAGTTGTTGTCAACGTCAAACCTCATGACGCATAATACGTGAAATAGAGTAGTTATCCTACATACAGTCTCTATTGATTCACTGAAGTCCTCCATCGTGCACTCAATGACCTCGCACGTCCTACTCATCGTCAAGTACCGATATCCTCTTCATTGTGATACACCGAGTGCTGATCAATCCATATGACTCATAACGATCCATAACTAAGACTCGCGCAGTAGCTCAGTGACGCCTCTAGTAACCCCTGTTGCACAACTATGTGTTCCTCTTATTCACAGAGTGTCCACGCAACTATAATTTACCATTCTCTGATACGTAATATACTCTACCATCCACAGATGTCGTATATATGTGGAGGGTTCCAAGACGAAAATTACATCCACATCTGAGTGTCTAACATATCTCTCTCATACACATCCAAGTAATACTGTTCTATCAGACAGACAACTTGATGTATCACTTCCAGAGAGTACGTCAATGTCACATCATAGACACATATACATCACCGAATCAGTGAGACTAGACTATATATGTTCTATAAATACAAATTTGACTATTGCCTCTCGCCGAAACCTACATATAGACCCTATCCCTGTTCTTCTACTCTATAATCTGTGTCATCTGAACAACAATGTAAATCAATATCCAACTGTAATGTCTATGTGATCGAAGTTCGTCTAATCGCACCAGACAGTTGTTATCATTGTATCTACGGATATAATAGTGTGTTAGAGTTAAGAGAATATGACATGTCCCACCCCATATTCTCTCTAGTTACTCACCTTGTGTATAATAGTATATGAGTGTGATGTGCACCCTCTATAAATATACAAATCAAGTCTCTCCTCAACTCATCTCGCATAACACCAGTTGTTCCAACTTTATACCATGTGAATACATAATCATTGTTCTTCTCCTCTCTCTAATGCTAACTAACTCAAAGAGAATCTCTGACTCTAAAGTGACTCTCGCGCTCTCCCACTCGCGTCACTCACAGAGAGTGTGTGCACTCCCTAAAATACCTTGTCCACTGATACTCATAGCTCAGACAGTGTAAAAGATACTTCGTGAAACTCAACATTAGTAGTGCTCTGTTCACACTACTCTCCACGCATCACTGTAAATGTCTCTAAACCCAGACCTTCTAATGCTCTACTTGTGTAGATCTCAATGAACTAGATGTTCTCTAAACACCTCCACTAATATACCCGTCTAGTACCCACACTGTTAAACGTGACCCTACCACCATGCTGTACCATACTATGTTGCAGTTACTCTCTCATTAAAACGCTGTCCCAACTGAATGTCAGCTATAGAATCTGCGTCTCCTATAAGAAACCATAATACCTACACTCTAGTATGCTGTCAACTCGACCGCGGTCTATTAAAAATGATTGTACTCATATCCCATCTTCTCATAGAATCCACGTATTGTGCACTTAAACTTAATAAACATGCAAGTGTCCATAGAGTCAGCAGATAAATCACCTCACATAAAGTTCAGAGATACCATCCAGAGAACTATGAGTACCATATATATCTCTAGTGTAGTCTAGTTACAGTGGTGACCCTCAACACTAATTACTGTGTGAATCTCTCTCCGCGTTCTCAGTTCTAAGACAATACTTTCTCTCATGTCAAATCTATAGTACCGATACTATGTGTTACCTTGAGAAAAATCTATAGTAGACGTGAATGTGTATATACACTCTATCATTTTATCCCACACATGTGTTATAAATATGTGTAGCCCTGCACCCCATCTCTGACTCCTACTCTCGTGTGATCTCCATCCGATGTAGCTCCAAAAATTGTTTTGATCCACCAAACACGTTGTGAGCCACTCTCTACGCTCAAACCTTCTCACATATGTCTCGTACTATACAGAGTGTCTAATGTCTGACCCACAGTTAAGTATAGATGCGATCATTTAAAACTGCTGTACCGCTTGATAGACAAACACTCTCAAACTATCTCCACGCATAATGTAGACGCTCATCGAACTACACATAACACTGTACACAAGTCACGCCCTCTACAATTGTCACAGTGATGCAACGTACACTGACGTCCATCAATATGTGTCAGTTCATACTCACCACATTATATCATGTACTGTGTCAGATTCGTCAATCTGTGTAATCTTCCTACTCTTACACTGAGTACTCGAACATCACATGTACTAGTTTGTCTCCACATCAAAGAATAACCATCCACACGTACTCCCACATAATGTGTCACTCAACAATTTCACCTCATCATATACATATATCACTATAGTCCCACACGCACGTGTTATCAATGCAGATACTCTCTAGATATCAACTCGACTCAGTACTGAGACCCCTTGTGTCCAATATAGATATCTTCATCAACAACCTCATACACCCCCTCCTAAGAACCCATATCCTCACCATTCCTATACAAATTTTCTCTCCACTCTTATTAAACTTAGTTTTACCACCCCTCCGCCTCCTGCATCTAGAATCTGTGCATCACGAAGTGTTGTCACCTCTTCAAACCCCTGGTTGTCTCCCACCTCTATAAAGTCACCAACAATACACAATCATAATACATATAACCTAAAGAACGCCGAGTACCCTTTCGAACCCATCTCCTACATACCGATATCCTACGTACATTACACACCTGTGCACACTAAGCGATCATCTGTAGAGTGCGTATATATCTGTCTTGTAGATACGTCTAATAGATGACACACATTGTACAAACCTAATCCACCCTTAAGTTACTCCAAGTACTGTATTGTGAGATCTCTCACGTCCCTAAAGTGTGCAAGAAACACCCTCCACTGTGTGTGTCTAACAATAACTGTCATCAGTAAGCGCGCAAATGCTAAAATCTTTTGCACCTATCCTACTCTGACAAATGTTGTGTCTCCCATATTATCCCATCCACCTCTTTACATATATCACCGTGACTCTGTCTAGATATAGTGACTAATTCACATGCCTCGACCCCTCCACACATCTCATCACTCTAAATAGTAACGTGTGCTAACCTTCTGTGTCTCTCACCATCTCACACACTCACCACTCATGAAATCTAATGTTTGTCGAACAAACATCCGTAATGTGTAGAGAGCAGTACCCCGCCTCGCGTCATATAAGTGTGACCCGTCTCTATATTCAATACTAATGTGCTCTATCAAATGTGCTTGTGAACAAGTGTCTCTAGTGGTGTCATACTCAGTGTCACTGTATCGTGTAATGCAGTGTACTTACTACGCGCACTACCACCAATTCGTAACTCTCACTCTAACAAACTGCATACCAAGTGTGTATTATTGTCCAATTCAGATACTGATATACTGTCGTGTCGACATCTCTCTCCGTCACGCGCCACAGATAGTGTCATGAATGTCTGCCTCTCACTGTGTCGCATATAGATATCCATCCATATTCCGTCTTGAAACCTTCACTCATCTCAAACAATCACACAGTAACAAAATTACCCAACTAGTATATCATCGTGAAAATCACCACATGTTATCTTAATAGACTACTACCACACTGTGCGTCAAAATGAACTATACATAGCACACTTCGTACCTGTCGCTCTCTTCCAGTCGTTACCACCATTATATCTAAAATTATTACCACGTGGTAACTAGCTCGAAGCACCACTACTGAACTCAGAGTGGAGTACTCAAGTCCATAGATGATGAATGATCCACACCTGCTCTGTAGCACCAAAAAGTGTCTATAGATATGACTATCCATATAACTGTGTCCACGTGCTACTACATGCCATAAGGTAGTGCTTATCCGTTGTGTGGTGGCCTAACTGAGTAGTGTCTTGTGCAGTCTCATGGTGGCAGTGTCTCGATGCGTCATCTTCTTATAAGATTGCGACGCCTGCTGACACTCATCGCTGAGCAATCGCGCATATACATCGCGTGTATTCGCTCGTGTTGAGTGCTCATGCGCATAATGTATCGCCGCTCACTATTGATACTCCATCTTTGCGCTCTCTAGATCGCATAGTGAGACTAGTGCATTTTGTCAGAGTGACTGACTGGTGCTATGTCGGGCTCTATAGCTGTAGTAGAGTGCAGAAGAGCGCACGGGGGAGTGTTATGTATTCACATGTGGGACGGCTGATGTGAGCCAGGATCGTAGAGTGCTGCTATGTCATAATTGGGTGCGTGTGTCATCATGAGATTTCACTATTCATTTTATGACCCTGTACATGGAATCAGATACTGCGCCAGGTCGCTATGAGAAATATCATGCTCTAGAGTAGCACCGCTTAGGAAAGAGGTCATTGTTTAAAATCAAGTCACGTTTGTCGAATTGTGACGTTAAAAACGTTATCTATTGTGTGGTCGATTTACTCTCTTAAATCGGTGTTAGGTCGCCGCCGATTTCCCTATGTCAATATATAAATTCCCTTCTAGTGTTCTCCATTTGCAGGAATCATTTTATACCATTATATCCAATTTCACTAACTAGAACGTAAAAAACGCATATTGGTGATATAAAATGTAACATGTTCTCACATCTTAAATAAACTGATTTTTTTATTTTAGTTTCCAGTCAAATTTCTCATAAAATCTATTTAAAATTCAAATTTTATTTCTATTTATTGCACAAAATCATAAGAACTTTTATCAATCGATATATATTACAATCCATTTCTGAAATTTTTATGGAATGTTATACACATATTGCTGAATCTTGTGGTTATATTCCGTAAGAATAATTCATATGTACCTATAATACGTTGTTTTCTAGAACTTGGTGTCTCTGTGTGCAGAGCGGAAAACCGGTTGAGTCGATATGGTAGCGCTACATGACTTAGTGAAAAGAATTCTGTGGTGCCTGTCACTAACGTGTGTGATTAGATGCGATAGTATGTAACTATGGATTCCTAGTGAGATATGACTACAGTCTGTGCTAGTGTAATCATGCAGCTGTCGATAATAGTAAGTGTATGAGTAGGCCCTCTACTAGACTTGGTACGCGAATTCGCGATTCGGCACATAGATAGCTAGTTTTGAGAGAGTAATCGCGATCTAGACACTGTGAGAGATGTGTGTCTAGGGTTAGTATCGCTGATCTCTCCTACTTGTGTCTGATCGAAGTGAGGATAGTGATAGAGTGTGCGCAGAATTTCAACATCGAAATCTCTCCAGGTCTGGTTAGCGCCCGATTACCCTCTCATCTGCTGGATTGACTCCGGTACGTTTTGGTCGCTTGAAATTCAGGGGAGAGTTTTCTGGTGAAGTCTATTCGGCAGTGATTGTGCTAATGATATCCCTGTCTATCGCACACCCCCCCCTCAACAGGGCCTACGACGGATGGGTTAAATATGGTAGCCCCTTTACTTAAGGTTCGGGATATGGCGGGCGGAGATGTTTGGATAATATAGGACTGGTAGATCGTTGGCGTAGCACCGTCAGAGAGTAATGAGAGTCAGACTTCGTGCTTGCAGTCGCAAGAGAGAGGATTGAGACTCTCTCTAGACGTCTTCGCGGCCACTACAGTCTATTTGTGTGTAACTAGTGCGCGCTGTGCTCGATGTAGCAGTGTCTTGGATGTTTGTTGATTGTCCGCCATGTATGTAATTTGGATGTGGACAGATGTGAGCCTTACGCGGAAATATAGTGTCTTGGTGGGATATGTGGATTATTGTGTATGTTTCTTCTTATGAGGAATGGTACACTTGGTTGTATCTTTAGGCTTCAGGCAAATCTCAAAGCTCGGTGTTCCGAAAGGCTATCTTCTATTGTTTATGGGGTGGTCGGATTGGATGTTCCGTAACAAGGAATTCTTTTCGAGAAGGATACTCCCTTCACAGCGCGTCGAGGATTTTTGATTAACATTGTTTTCTAATTTTTTTTTGTGTAAGTTTAGATGTAAAGCCTCGTTCAAATGGATCGATTGGCTCAAAAACCCGTATCTTGTAATTGTCTAATTCTAGCTCTTTGCTAGTCGTTTAATAAAGCTGCTGTTCAAAAAAAATGTAAAGCTACTTCAACATTTTAACTACATGTTTTAGTCAATCTAATTGTGGTTAAATTATAATAATCATAATTTTAAAGTATGAAATTAACTTGAAATTACTATTGAACTCAAGAAATTGCGTTCATATACTTTAGTTACTATAATTATGTTTTCTAGTTAAGACATAATTAGGAAGTTCTTGAATTAATCAAAGACTTATAACATAAAGTATGTAGTAAAATTGTTATGTCTTCTTGTTAACACATAAACATAAGGTCCTTGAATTATTCAAATACTTATAATGTATACTTGACATGTTCTGTTTTCTTGTAAACACATAAACATATAATTCTTGAACAGTTCTGTCTTCTTGTGAACACGTGAACATAAGTTTCTTGTATTATTCAAGAAATATACACTATAGCATGCACTTGGTTCGAAAATACTGAATATGCAATTTGGCTCGACCTAATTGACAAGTATTTAATCCAAAGAGAATTAAGTTATTTATGGAATTCTGATGAAGTCTCACAATTTCATTACTTATAGAATACCACGTTATTATGGTATGTCTATTAGGTTGAAACAAATTATATTCATATTGTTTGATTCATGATAGCTTTAATTGCTCTACCTCCAAAATCTATCAAGGTTTGTAAATTACGTGTGTCATGTATACACTCAATATAGTTCAAACCTAAAAGGTATTCAAGACAACCCACGACTGAAACCCCTAAACCTTTAGGGATTTTTGGTTTTTCCACTCAAACCAATCGAACCCTAAAACCTTTTGGGTTTTCGATTCTACTACACTTCCTAGCTTAAAGATTGTAGTTTTGGTGTTCCTCCTAGCTCGACGTAACACAAACCTTTGCTAAGGTTTTCAGTTAAAGGGCGATACAAGAATTAGGGTTTTGCTACAAACCCTAATTAGGGTTCTTGGAAAGAATCCCATTATGTCTTGATTACAGTTCTGAAAGTTGTTAAAATCTTATGAAGCATATTATTAATAAACTAGATATGAGAACTTAATATGTGTTTTGTGTTTCCCAATTAAGAACAATTCATTGTTGTTATTTAGAGAATTTTCTATACTTACAAAAGTAAGTGGGAGCATCTACAAATCTTGAAGTGATTCAAGAACAAAATATGTTACCTTCTAAATCCACTTGTGAATGTCATACTAAGGTTAAACATAAAAATGTCGAACCAAAGTATAATGTAACTCTCATTTATAAATCCGCATGGATGCCTCATCACTTGGTTGATATTTTAATTTCAATGCTGAGGAATATAAGTTAGAGGGTCATAATAAGCCTGCTAACTAATAAGATAAATTATCACATCTTGAATCTGATAAATATCTTAGAACTATGAATGACAAGATGCAGTCCTTAAAAGGCAATAAAAGTTTTGAGCTTGATTGATCTTTTACCAAACAGTTAAACTGAAAGGTGAGAATGAGTTTCTTTTGAAGAAAGGCTCATAAGGACAAGATTGTATACATATTAATGTCTGACTGATGACAAGAGTTTTTAATCCTACTTAAGCAATTGACTATGATTAAATCTTTCTTTTCTACAGACATTAATTATATAAAGATAACTAATTGTCATACATGTTTTCTTGAATTTGTAATATGGCGAATTAAGGATCATAACTCTTTCCTTAATGATTACCTTGCGAGGACGATGTGTTATCAAAAGGGTTATGAGTTTATATTTGTAATATGACAATTAAATGTTATAACTCTTTTTTTTATGATTACCTTTTGCGAGGATGATGTGTAATCAAAAGGGGTTATGAGTTTAAAATAATCTTTATAAAGTATACAAGATAATAGATTCCAAGTGTGGATTGAATCATGCATCTAGGAGCTGAGATCTTAAGTTTAATCATAATATGGTTTCTGATTAAATTAAGATAACTCCTAAGTACACCTGACATCAAGTGGGAGCACTATGTTTTTTTCTTAAAATTCATATGTTGTGTAACATATTGAAAGCATCATTCCATCAAAGCTAGATATTAATCCTTAGATTGGAATGAAACTTCATTTGGAAATTTAGGAAATAAAACAAATGACCTTGGAATAAATGTTTAATGAAATAAGCATATGCGGAAATAAAGTCCAACACAATGCAATACATCGTTGAAGCAAGTCTTAAATGATATATTTCACTTGAGATAATTTAATATATGGATGGAAACCTTGTGTTTTTAACAAAGGATTCATCATGTATATCTTATATTGTGTATGAGACTGGTTGTTACTTTGCACTTAAGGAGCAAGTGAGTAATAATCATTATCTATGAGAGTTGATTTAATGACTGTTTAAAACTATTGTTTACGACATTTATGGGGCATGGTGTTGTTTGTTGTACAACACGATAGCTAGAGAAATAATCAATTTAGTTAAATGTTAGTATTTAATATTTTATGATAAATCTACCTAACTAGATATGCTCTGCTCTAACTAGATATACTCAGCTAAGAGCATTGTTGCATTACACATTAAAGAATGTGAATACTTTACATTTTAAGAAACTGTAAAGATGACTGTCTGAGATAGGTATGATGTTGACTTCAAATACCCCATTAAAGGTTTTGTCACATTTCCATACCATGATACTTGCAATAGTATGCAAATAAACATACGACACTCATCATATCATTCAAATCCTTTACAAATTTGTGAATTTGAAACAAGTATTCGGAAAGTTTACTCAGATAACTATTTAGCTGTCTTGTAAAGAAAGAGTTGAGAATGTTGGAAACACTAGACTTCAACTTGCTAATTAGTTTCATGCATATCTGTTTTAGTATTTGGATAATTGGGATTGTAAGACAATTTTTACTTTATGATGAAGAAAAATACTTGGTATTTGTTATTCATTCATAGAATAATTGTTATCCTATATTTTCATGTTTAATCCTTGAATGATTTTATCATTCTAAATATGTCCATTGTCGGTTAACCATATGGAAATATTATTATGTAAGGCAAATGTGAGTGTTGGTTATATTATTTGAATATACGGATTGTTCCCGCCAAACTCATATGTATTCACAAGGGTTGTATATTTGATACCTCAACATTTACTTTTGGATCCTTGTCATGAGTAAAATGTCGAAAATGGTTTAATAAGTCATCCTTAGACTTGAGATACAAATAAGTTCTGTATGTGTGGATATCACTGTGTGATTATAGCCAAATGCTATCCTGTAATATGATAGTTATAAAAGCTATTTTTCAGAGTGAATGTGAAGCAGCATCCACAACACTTGTAGTCAATAAAGGATTTGTTCCTCCACATTATATGTGCAGAAAGATACCATTGGGCCCTCTCAAGAATTAATCAGATAATTGTGTGGTCGCATCCAAAGGGTAATTTTAAGATGATTCTTAATTACATTTGGTATATCTGAATTAACTTCTATAACGAGAATCTAAATGGTTAAACTATATGAAATGAGTTAGGATCCATATATATGGTTTAATGGTATCTGTAACAAAGGGATGATAATGGCAAGTAATAAATAACCATTAATAAGCTGAGGTTGTTCTTGAAACTATTATCTCAAGCATTTCTAATCTAAAGGTAATTGTGTGTGTTTGCTAGACATTGCCAATTATAAGTATATCTGCAAGCCTGCTACTCCGCCTCCCAAGTAGGAGCTGTTGGAATTTGGTAGTCGGTTCCGCAAGTTATATGTTAGAAATACGTGAGCCTATTGGAGGCACACGCGTTCAACACATAGAGTATGTTTTACTTCACGATAATATTTAAATAGTCGTTATTTACCGTTAATTGTTTAACTAGTATAACGAATATTTAAAATAATAAACTGAGGGACTGAAACGAACAAAACCTAAACCCGAAGGATGCCTTTATTTGGCCGAATCCCATAAGGTTCCTGGAAGGGGTGTTTGTTCGGTTTTAGAGAAAGGAGAGGGAAAAGGAAACTTAGTTTTCTTACTCTACAAGAATTGTGGTAGGGTTATGTGCCTATATAAACACATACCCCTCACCTCATTATTCATTCATTGATTCACAAATCAAATCCCTAAACCCTAAATTGTTTCGGTTCTCTCCTCTCTCCCAAAAACCCCAACCGAACCCTAAATACCCTTTAAGGGATTTTTGGTTCTTTGTTTCCCTCAACCGAATTCAACAAAACCCCTCTAAGGGTTTTTGGTTTTCTTGTCCTCTTTGATTGACAACACAAGATCACACGTAGGAGTCCGATTGGTGGTTTTCCTAGCTCGACAATCACAAAACCCAATCAAGGGTTTTCGGTTTCTTTGATATTCGGTTAAAACCCCAATTAGGGTTTTACTTGGTTTTCGGTACAAGCTCACTTGGGTGCGTTTGGTTATTGATTCAAGACACGTGGTGTTTGGTTCGTGAAGGTAGACTAGCAATCAACTCGTACTCGGTTGACGTGTTTGTGTGAGCAAGCGTAGAGGTATCTATTTTAGATACTTTATATTCAACAATAATCGCAAAAGATACGCTTTTCTTATTTAATGTGTGTTAACCTACTTGCCATAACTAGATCTATTTCGCTGCGCACTCGTGGCTAAATTGGTTAGCTAGATTAATAAATCCAACATATTTTGTGATCAAAAGAGATTGAAACAATTTGACGTTATATCACTAAACCTAAAAATCACAAAAAGGTTAATGTCAATTCAACAACAAATCACTAGACATTGTCGCGCTATCATTTTCAAGGGTGATTTTCCCCGACCTATTGCCCCAATAACCTATCTCAACTTCGGCTCTAATGCATCAACTCATTTTCTTGTGAAAGGTGACGCATTATATGTAATCACAAAAAGTGTGCATAGACTTAAACCAACTCCTAGATAACTCCCATGTTAGCTAAACATACTAGCAAATAATAAGAAGCTACAAGACTCTATAACATTTAGCACCACTAAAACTGTACATGCAAAACTTAGGCATTAACCTATTTTCAAGTCTTTTTCAAGTCATAATCAACCATTGCATTGGAGATGCTCTAAATATATATTGTCATCGATCGAGTTATTATAAGATAACACCTTAACATTAAATGTTAATTTATCAAGTATTATCAGCAGACCTGATACATAATCCATACATATTTTATGCTTGTATATACATATATCAGCTATTTAATTATTGGAGTTAGGATCAAATAAGCAGAAAAATTAAAATGAGAATAATGAGAATAAACTACAACCACATATTTTAGATGCACCTATAAAAATGGATGCATCTCCCTTTAAAATTCTTCCTCCTATTTGAAATGTGTGGCTAGAAATCTTTCTTATTCTTCTCATTATAGTTCTTCTCACCGGATCCTTACTCTTAATTATTGATCTAAAGGTTAGCTTATAATCAAAACACAGAAAAAGAAAACTAGATAACAAGATAGTACTTGTAAAATCGAAATAAAAACATAAAATAATTGTGAGAAAGGTTTTGACCCATTTACTTATTAATGGATCAGTTGTGGTTGTTCTTTTTATCACGAGCTTGACCACAAGCATGACCAGTTAGGCAGTTACCTTAGCTTGCCACCTTACAGCTAAGGACTTCTTAAGAGTGTTTTTTTGGACATGGATTAAATTATCAGTTTTAAATTAATTTCTCACAATACTTTAAGTCAATATAACAACATGTAATAAGAAATAGATGAGACCATTTGTTGACACAAAACCAATCTGATGTAGATATACAAACTATATTTAGCTGATAGCATCCATAATCCATGGAGGAAGGTATGAATGGATTTTCTTCCACATTATTTTTGGATGATGCTTCAGTGAGCTGATCAATTCCAAGAATTTTCTTCTTTTGGTTTGGAATTTGCTCATTTATGCATTGACTTACTTTAGTTGAACTGTTTAACCATTTTTTGTTAACACATTTTTGTTCCTTAAGTTGTTCTTGAAGATCATGGTTTTGTTTTATAAGTTTAGTGTTTTGAAGTTGAAATGTAACAGCCTCAAGTTTGGCTTGTTTGAAAACAAGTAGGTCATCTCTACATTTATTCAGTTTAAAAACGAGTTTGTTATATTTAGATAAAAAAATAACATTTGCTCTTCAACATACCTAAGATCTATGTTAATGTATTTACGATAGGTTTGCCAGTCAGCATCTTCATCCATAGAAATAAGAATGTTTACATTCCTCATGGTGTGGCAATCCATTCACCATTCCTAGCATGGTTTTTTTCAATAGCAAGCTCATCATCAGCAAGAGCCATTAACACCTTAACTTGTGTCATCTCTTCATCATCAGACACTTCTTTCTCATCCCAGTCAAAAGTTTTAGCTACCAGACCTTTATTTTTAGACTGAAAAGGTTTTGGAGACTGAGTAGTGGAAGGGCTAGCCTCAAGAAGTGCAAGTGTGGCTTTCACCTTCTTGTACTCAGTCTTGTAATCTTTTTGAATTTTTGATTCATTTTGACTACTTTAAACTTGTTATGAAGACTGAATGAATGTAGGCGTAAACATAGGTTAAAAACCACTCGACACAGAAGAAGGGTTTGACATTGATGATTTATAAGAGGGTTCTGACGTTTTTGAAAAACGATCTCTTACAAAATGGCCTTTTTACCACATTTATAACACTCAGTGTTTTCATTTGATTTTTGCCTAGAAAAATTGTTTCTTCTTTTGATAAAACGGTTTGACCCAGCTAAAAGGGCTCTTTCACATGAAACTCAATATTTAAATCTCTTAGATTTTCCTCACTGGTTCTCTCATCAACTTCATCATCAGAATTTTCTTGGAAATCCTAAACAATATTATTAGAAAAGAAAGCAGTTGGTATGGGAGTGGTTGAGGGTGTAGTTATTAAGGCCTTTTTGGCTCAGGATATCTTTTTAAGATCAGGTTGTCTTCATAGACAAACCTTCCATAAATGTCAGAAAGGTCAAGGGTCTGAGTGTAATTGGCGTTTCTTAGTCCCCGAGAGAAGCTAAGCCACTTCTCAAAGAGACTGTTCATGAAACCCACATCGATTTCATGTTTAGACAGTGTCACACCATCATTTGAAAGCTCATTGAGCAAGGTCTTGTATCGGGTATAGGTCTAAGAGAGACTTTTAGAGGGTTTAGCTGTGAAGGTATTATACTCAAGTTTCAAATCTATGATCTTGTTTTCCTTGGTATCTGAGATGCCTTTAAAGCTGTAAACCAAGTCAGTCCATGTTTGATTATCCTTAGAGGTCTGGGCATTGCCCTTTCCTTTATCAGACATCCTTGGAAGAGGAGTAGGAGAAAACTCAAAGGAACTTGAGCTGAACAAGTTTGTTATGTATTATTCATAAGGGATGCTATCAATGGTGACAGGCATGGCTGTGTTTAGAGGAGTTGGAGCAGGAATGGGATAATCCAAGACAACTCTTAGCTTCTTTGCTTGTGGTTCTTCATTGGATGAGTGAACCACCAAGGCAGTTGAAGTTGGTGGGTCTTGATTAGATGATTGTTGCTCCCCCTGAGCAGATACATGGACCTCCACAACTGGATTAGATTGTGTTTGAGACTCTTTCTCCCCCTCAGTAGCAGCATTAACAGATGTTGTACTGGCTCTATAAGTCGTACAAGATCATGTACAAGTTCCACTAGCACATGGAGGTTAGAGGCTTTCTTTTCAACCTTTGTTTGCAGATGCTTTGCATTAATAACCATAATGTCCCTGGGTACTTGAACAGAAGATGAAGAATCTTTTCAATGTACATGATCAACTGCATCATATACTTGGCAAATTGTCTTAGCAGATCATTGACCCCACTCAGCTTGCTATGAACATTTCTTGTTACTTATTTACGAACATTCTTTCGCATATACTTTCTCAGCTTCTTTTCCAGAATAACAAACCGTTGACTCTCTAATTTATTTAGAGCATTGAACTCCTTATTGTCAAACTCAGGCATGATCTTCTTAACAGAGTCATCAAGTAGCTGAGGGGGAATATCCTTGAAGGTATGAGTCAGCAGTGCATGCATCTTTTCCTCAAAAGTATCAGCTACTATTTTAGGTACCGAGGTGTTGATTTGATCAACCAAGTGTTGTTAAAGAGATGACTCTAGATGCTCACTTGTGCAATCATAGAATCTATAACCTTTTGAAAATAACCAAGGGGGTCTGACTCAGATGCATTGGCAGTGGAAACATTTACGTTGACATCCCTTGTGTTTGCTAAGTTGACCAATTTATCAATCACTTGGTTAGCAGCAATTTCATCAGCCATATGGCTTGTCAGAGTCATTATCATTAGCATCATCATCATCATCATCGTCATCATCATTATCATCATTACCCGAGACAGATGAGATTTCATCCTCAGACATGGATTCTAAGTCAGAGTCATCCTGCTCTAACTCTTGATCAGCTTTAGAAGACCCGATGAGTGTGATTTCAACCACATCATCCATTTCGTGATCCTTAAGATTCTCCTTAGCCTTAGTAACCAGCATTCCCACTTTGCGGGTGAACTTAATCTTCAAACAGGCTCTCCTCAACGTCTGTATTCACATTCTGATCTTGATACAAGTCTTTTAGAGTGACATTTATTTCCCAGAGACTGAATCCCAGAGTCAATAGCCAGAGTATCATCCACATCCTAAACTATTTGCTCATGTTCCTGCATAAAATGGTTAGTTGAAAAAGGTGAGTTTGTTTAGGATAGCCAGTACGCTGCCCCTAAGAAGACTGAGGGTGCTAATTCAGTCCCCTCAAAAGTCTAAGACTTTTGGGACTCTTTTGATTTGTGAGTTTGTAATGTGAGGAAGGATTGTCGGTACGCTACCTCTAAGAAGACTCAGTGTGATTATTCAATCCTCTCAAAGGTTTAAGACCCTGGTACTCTTTTAATTGTGGTTTCAGTGACCTAGAGGCTGAGTGAAGTGCAGGCACTCATAGGGTCTTCACTTTCATGTGCAGGATGTTGTGGGTCCTTGCAAAGTCTAGAGTTTTTAGGGTCAACATCAGGCGTTATGAACCTGAGCGTATCATCTCCTAGTGCAGACTTGGAGTGTACATGATATATAGATATGGATGTGCTGACTCACTCTAATGGGTCGGGGGTAGCCCTTATCTTCACCACTCTATCCTAAAAAAGTTTGAGAGTGGTTGCTTGCAGTGCCCCTTAAATTGGCATCACCTGGTTTAGGCTGGTTCTTTAGCTCCTCTGCCGATCCGGAGGCCTCTAGACTCGTTGTGAGTCTCAACAACTTGTTTCTTTGATGTTGATCCCCTGACTATTTTTTCAAGTTGAATTAACCAACAATATATTTTGTGGCAGCAGGGGCCCCTTTAAATTTGGGTTTATGTATGTGTTGGACTATGAATGGTTGGGCCATTAGTACATTCGATTTATTAGTTGGGTCGAGCCCACAACATTAACAATAACCTTAAAGTTACAATATACATATACACATGTTCCGTATCTCTGTCGTCTTTTGTTTGGTTTGGTTTGGTTTTGTTTTAACGCAATGGAGGTGGTGGGTGACGATATGGTTGAACAAATACTTTTAAGATCGGATGTTCGAGATCTGATCCCATGCAAGGCAGTTTGTAAGTCATGGCTATCTTTAATCTCTGATCCCCTTTTTATTAAAAAACATCTTGTTCAAAGTTACAACAAAGATCATTTGAATAATGTTAGTAGAAGGATTGTTATGATTTCTTTACCCAATGGTATATCTTTTATTCTAGGCTCATCTAATGGACTAGTATGTTTAATTACTCCTGATGCTAAACATATTTATGTAATAAACCCTTCCATTAGACATATTAAACAACTCCCAGGGGACTTGCCAATCACCATCCTGAAATCTCCCGTTTATGTTCCGGTTTTGGTTACGATTCTGTCAATGATGATTACATGGTAATACTAGGCGATGAGACGTGTTTTTACGTCTTCTCTTTGAAATCAAATGTTTGGAAAGTTGTGGAATTTAGCAAACATTATAAGTTTATTACAGTAGTAATGTTGGTGTCTTATATAACGGCTCTCTTCACTGGTTTACGGAAGATGATAACAAGGAGGTTTCAATTGTTTCGTTTGATGTGTCTCGAGAGGAATTTAAAGAAATCCCCCAACCCGATGATCCACGTTATGAATGGCAACCTTATCGCCGACTAGGCATTATGAACGGATGTTTATCCATATATAATTATGGATTTGGTCATGATGACGACATATGGATAATGAACAACTACAATGTTAAGCACTCTTGGGAAATGTATCTGCATTATCACAATCGTGAATGTCAAGTCATACACTCATTGTATGAATCCAACATTCCATCTGAGGGTGCTCAGAAGATCTTTGGACAAGTTATTTGGGATTTAATGACGCATAAATAT
>BQNB010075162.1:0-31558 GCA_026074375.1 Tanacetum coccineum | reverse complement strand
TGACTTAGGCTTTCATCTCACACAACAAACACAAAGGATTGAAGCACACACCGAAGAAACACAGAAGTGAGCTCAAGACTTAGTATTTATAGGGCACTAGTATAGCTTTTTTTTATCGATTTTTTGTGTTTAGAAGGCAAAATCTTGTAAACCTAAATTTGTACCTCTTTTAATACTGCATTTTTAATATATTTTCATTTAAATTCTGTCTTTTAAATACTTGTTCTTTAATTTTATGCAATTTGTTGTTTTCTTTAAATTCTTGTCATTTAAATATCTTGTCTTTTAAATACTTGTTTTAAGCCTTAATATAAGTTTTTGAGTCATTAAATCTTATATAAAAGCTTGTTTTAACTTTCTATCAAAAATACCAAAAATAAAAAAAAATCAAAAAAGAAAGAAACTGTCAAAGAATCATTGGAGCAAGGTACATAAGGGATGACCTTGGTTTAGAGCTTGTGGTAAGCACATAGGAAAGGGTATTAAGCTTTTTGAGAGCTTATTTCATAGCCTAAAAACATAGGACCCTTTATAAGTTTCCTTTTTCAAATTTTTGCACTTTACTGTTTGTCTTGCTTATTTATGTGTTTTTTATACTTTTTGTCTTAATTTGTGCTTATTTGTCTTTTATTTTAAGCTTTTACTTAAAACTGCTTTATTGCCTTTGTAATCTGCTTATTAATCAGTTGCTTATTCAAGTGCTTATTTCTTTGTTCTATGTGCTTATTTATGTTTAATGTTGCTTAGTTGTTAACTGTTTTTCAAAATCTTGCTTAAATTTTCCAAAAATTAGTTTTAAAAAGTGTTTTTCACACTTTAAGGGGTGTTTGGCACAAGGTGCCAAAGTGGGTAATTTTGTGCTAAAATCCTTTTGGGTCATTTTGCAATCTTTGGC
Source organism: Tanacetum coccineum (assembly GCA_026074375.1). Lineage (NCBI taxonomy): Eukaryota > Viridiplantae > Streptophyta > Magnoliopsida > Asterales > Asteraceae > Tanacetum > Tanacetum coccineum. The sequence goes on along the minus strand of BQNB010075162.1, from coordinate 30,663 downwards.
AACCCTTTTTAATCTGTTTTTAAAAGATTTTTAGTGTTAAAAGTTGTTTTTAAGTTTTCTCTAAGTGGTCTTTTGAAACTGTTGGACCAAAACAGTTTTAAAGAGCTTATTTGATTGAACTTTCTAATCCAGCTTTTAGTAGTGTTTTTGTGTCCATTTAAGTGTCTTAATGCAGTAGAGTATTAACCTTTTAGTTTACTTTTGTGTTATATCAAATCTGTCTTAGTCTAGTCTAGTGTTTTTCAAGTTTAAATAGCCCTTTTTCTCCCTCAAATCTCAGATAGTTAGAATTGTTTTTAGGTTTTAAATTTTTGAATACAAGCTCACTTGTTGGTGTTCTAAATCTGTTTTAACTTACTTTTCCATTTTGAGCTTATTTTATAGCTTAATTTTAAGTCTGCTTTGTGCCCATTTGTTTTTTTAAGAAAACCAAATAATAGCCATCTTTGAGACAAGCACTTGTCCATCAGCTTTTTAACTACTTATCTTTGTTTCAAGCTATGTTTTCTTTGCTGTTCTAGATAGTCCTTCAGACCAGCTTTAAGCTTATATAGCTCATTAAGCCATAAGGATCCATCTTTGGGCTTAAAAATAAGCCCAAAGGTGGTACCCAAGGCTGTTTGGTCTGCCAGTTTTACCATATAGCTTATTTGCTTTTTAGGCTTTTCTAGTTTATCCTCTTGGCTTATTTTTGTTTGTAGGTGCTTATTAGGTATCATAGCCTATATGTTTTAGCTTATTTCTGTTTACCTTAGCTTATTTTTCCCTAGAATTGCCCAAACAGTTAAGCAAATTAAGACTTAGTGTAAAATAGTTAATACTGCCAGCTTATTTCACCTTTTTCTGTGCTTATTTCCATTTTCATAAAAAGTTGCTTTTTTAATTTTGCTTATTTTTTCTAGTTTTATAAGTTTTAAAAAAAAGAAAAAAAATAGTTTTTGTAAAAAGGGGAGGCCAAGATTCGAACCCTGGACCTCCCCCTTTCATACCAACGTCCCACACACACTCTCAATAACCAACTGCCCTTGGGTCTTTTCTGGTTGTATGCTTCCTAATTTAAAAGTACTCATTTTAGCAGTTTTGCCTATAAGCCTCATTTAGTTTATTTCCGGCTTATTCAATAAGCCACTTTGCCCCATCTTATTTTTCTTGCATTCTACTCACTTCAAGCTACTTTTCTGTATTTTTTGAGAATTTTCCAAATTTGTTTACTATTTTTTATCAATTTTTCTTTTCAAAATCGTTTTTAATTCATAATAAATTATTGAAAAGTCAAAAAAATATAATTCTTTTTTAGAAAATTTTCTTTTATCATTTTGCATCTAGGAAAATTAATTTTGCTTTCGTAGGGTCATTTTTGCAAAATTTGAGTTTTTAAAGAACGGGTTTCCCGGTTTCTCGTTTTTAGGTTTTAATCGCTTTTAGCTTTCGTTTTTAGGTTTCCCGTATTCGTTTTTGAGTTTAATCCCTTTTAGCTTTCGTTTTTAGTTTTTCCTTACTCGTTTTTGCATTTTAATTGTAGAAGTTAGAAAACCAATCCAAATATCCTTTTCCCATTCAATCACTCGATCACGAACGGTTTTTAACGATTCTCGACTCACGATCACGAGGGAGACGACCCGGGGGATTTTTAGTTAATTTTGCTTTGGTCAAAAGCAATTGACTTGAGTCCTTCGGAATACTTATCATACTATAATTGAATTATAATCTTGAAATTATCCTTATATATTTATTATATTTATTATAATTTATATATACAAAAAGGCTAGTTTTAAAGGTTATCAATTTTTGGCGCCGCTGCCGGGGATCCGTGTTTGATAATCGTTTATCGTTTGAAGATTAGTGTTGAATTTGTGAATATTTTTAAAAAATCCAAAAATATTTTTCATTTTCTTTTATTAGTACTAGTATAAGATAAAAAAATTTAAAAAAATAAAAAAAAACATAAAAAATTTTCCTTAATCAAGAAATAAAAATCATCATCAATATAATGCTTGCATCTTGAGCATTATCATAATAAGTTCCCGAACAAAAGATTATTATTTATATATATTTTTTATTAATTTATTTATACTCAAATAGGTCTGAGTTTTAACGGGTATTCAATAGTGCATTATTGTGGAATGATTTTGCTGTCAAGATTAGTGTAACCATTCTGGTCTGCAACTGGGAAATTTTAGCATTTCGTGTGGGCTGTTTGACGGAAGTGACGGATTTATTTACCCCTCTGGTCTCCCTATGATTTCGTTGTAAGGAGAGGGTGACCTTACCACCATGAAATTCATCCATTCGGAAGTTGAGTGTTCATCATCACTTATTTTTACCAGCAACGATATTTTCCCTAATGGCCATATTATCTCTCCGCTAAACCCAACCAGTGGCGTGGTTGCAGGGATCATCTGGTTTCTGACTTCTGGGCGAAATCTATTGAAGCAATGTTCGTACAAGATTTCTGAGGAGGAGCCTCCGTCCACGTACATGCAGTGCACGCAATGTCCTCCCATTTCGGCCTTAATAATCATGGGACCTTCCGTCCCATCCTCTTCTCCTAGAGGTGGAAAAGAAATTACTGACTCCGGAGAGAAAGTTTGAGTAATTTTTTGTCTGGCTACCCTCTGCCATGGTTGTACCATCAATATCGCCAGCGACTTGTCCTTTCCTGAGGTTTCCCCCTTTTTTGCTGCCTTTGTCTGATCTTTTCCATTGCTTTGCTTTAATTCCTTAATTAGATGTGACAGCTTTCCGGCTTTTAGCATTTCCTCTATTTGTCTCTTTAGGTGCATACACTCATCGGTGGTATGTCCTACTTCCCCATGAAACTCGCAGAATTTGCTAGCGTTTCTTTTTTCTACCGGGGTTGTCATTGGCGGAGGAGGCTTAAACTTCCCTTTGTCCAAAGCCAGAATTTCCTTTGGTGTTTTTGTGAGAAGGGTGAACCTGTCCTGCTTCCGCTCTGTCCTTTGTTGGTTCTGGAAGCCTCCCTTCTTGAAGTTTTGCCTATGTCTGGCTTCTTGCTGTTTCCATGACGGAAATGACTTCTGTCGTTCACGATTAGAGGCCGCCACCTTTCCTCTAAGGAATGTTGTAGTTACCCTCATCATTTTGTCTACTGAATTAGGGATTTTATTGTGTATTCGTTTGATCAGCTCGGGATTGGTAATTCTATGCATAAATCCAGAGATTTTCATGCATTCCAGAGCTCCCTTCACATCCCTGCATTCGAGCTTGTACCTTCGCACGAATTCTTTCATGGATTCCTCATCTCTCTGCTTGATGTTGTGAATTTCAACCGGGTCTTTGATGTATTTTTCTGCTGGAGGTAGTTCTCTAGGAATGCTTTCCTTAAATCATTGTAACTATCAATGGACTCCTGTGGAAGGTCATCAAACCATACTCTTGCGTTTCCAGTGAGTGTGGAATTGAACATATGGCACCACGTTGGCATTGCCCAACGTTCCGTCTTAGCGGCCGTCTGGAATATTTTTAAGTGATCTTTTGGGTCTTCGCTTCCGTCGTATGTCTTGATGTGGCTAGGCATTCGGGTTTTTGGGAAATCAAAGTAATGGATCCGAGGGGTGAAAGAATTCGTTTCTTTACATACCCATGGTTGGGACAGGTCGTCCTCAACACTCGAATTTTGCCTCTTTGGTTTTGACTTCCAATGTCATCCTGCGCTACCTTCGCTTTCTGACAGCGCTTCTGTTTTTCGTGAGGATGCTCTTTTGTTATGATGTTTCTCATAAGCAAATTCTGTTTCTCTGAAGCGAGAGCTCTGGTAGCAGCTTTCAGTGTCTATGCGGCTGTCGTGGTATGGCCGACGCCTTGAATCTCTCAAGTGTGCTGACATACTCTTCTCCTTGTCTCCGAGCCTGTGGAATACACCTTTCTCTAGTCTTTTGAAAATTGTTTTTCTTTTTGGATCTCTCTCCCTTGGCGACTCAGAACGGCCGCGCCTAGGTTCAGGGCTTCCATACATACTGTAAGTATGCCTAGGCCCGAGCCTTTCCTTAAGGTCCCTTCTTCTGCTTAGTGTTCCTGACTCGGAATGTTGTGAGGCCTCTTTGAAGTTAACACGAGCCTTTACTGCCTTGAGCTTTTCTTGTTGCACCTTCTCCTGGTGTACTTTTTCGGCTATGATTGGTAAAGATTGATGGTAGTTCTTGTCGCAGTACTCTCGTAGGGCTACATCGGAAGCAGGCCTTCCCAAGTCCTGTGGAACTTGCTCCTTTCCTAGCGTATTCCTCACGGCAGACGTGGGTTGGCTAAGAGGAGTTTGATTGTTAGTGCTCATGATTAGTATTTTAGGAAACATGGTTGAATTCAAGGTCCCACGGATGGCGCCAACTTATTAGTACAAAATATGTGTTGGGAGTGAAGTGGATCAGAGATGCTTACTGGACTGGGCCGATAAGCTACTAGTGAATTGGATCTTATACTAGAGCAAGTAAAGAAAGTAGTTTCCTGCAAGTATAAGAGAAGAAAGCGTTAGTCTTACCGTGGGGGCGGACCCCACGATTGGACTCCGACGTAAGAGTAAGTACTTATGTTGTCAGAGAATATATGTGTGATAAAGGGTGTCAAAAATTATGTACCTTGTGGTGTGTCAGAGGACTCCTATTTATAGGGAAGCCTAGTACTAGGGTTTCCTAGTATTTCGCTTATAGTTGTAGTGGCTAGAGTAGGACCTTTGTTGGGCAAGGATCCGAGATAATCGTGACTGCGGACGCGGATTCCATTTCGCAGACGCTAGTTGTCATGCGGACAGTCTATGGAAGCGGCCCAAACCGATCCGCGTCCGTTTTGCTATGTCCGGGCCGTGCCAGTGTGGTCCTGGGCTTAGTCTCGGCCCGTTATATTTATTATTTATTTTGATTGGGCTAGGGCTCAAATGTGACGATATAACCCAGGCCCAGAGGCCTGGTATAACCATTATACGTCATCAGTTTTCATCTTGCTGGCTATTCTTCTTTTGTTTTAAGAAAAATCAAGTTGTTGAATCGACTATCGACAGAAACTGCAAAAATTTTAACCCCTTCATCGTTACAATTGGTATAAGGTATTATTGTAGGTGATGGGATGGTTCTGCCTGCGAATGTTTAGTATTTTGTCAAACAGTGAGATATATAGTGATTGCTTCAAGATTTTGGTGCCACCATCGATGAAATATGGCTGGATAGATCGAATAAAACTAGCATATCATTATAAATAGTGGGAACAAATGATCGATCACGATGGTGTAAAGTTTCCTGATCCTTTTAAAACTTTTGAGCTATGCCATAATATTGTCCAGTGTTGGTGACAAGTTATATTGCAAGTGATATTGCTCATCCAAACACGACTACCCGAAATAATCCAAGCGAATTATGGACCTTTTAGCTATTAGTCAGTTATCATCACATGCTCACCTTATAGATGAACAAAAAAGCTCAAATGTGAGAAATAGGTTGGATTGGGGTCTCAAACGTTTACACATAATGTCACAAGATTGTCGGTTTTCGGGTCTTGATAATCATAGATTGCCAGATAAATTCTTGAATCGTGTAAAAGTCCACTTTCCTGATATAATATTTCGACCCTATTTGGTGCCTAGGGTTACACGAAATTCGTATAGGGATAAGACAAGAACACACTCTAATTCTAGGCACAAGAAAGAGAGCAAAACATTGAATAATTTGTTGTGTTTGTTGTTGATATGAAGATGTTTTTCTTAGAAGACCAAATTATGTTTATATGTATATATAAACTACATGATGGTTGTAGGGAAATGTTGTGACTCTTGGTGAAAAGTCACACCTTTTAAGAAATGGTCAGAACCCTTCAAAGTACTTTTAGCAACGAATTTATGACAGTTAAAACTGTCACTAACTGTAGTCCTTTGAAGGAATATGTCCATCTGCGACGACCAATTTCTGTCACTAACGCAAACAGCCATATCTTTTGAACCATTGCAACACTATGGTGACGAATGGATTTTTGTCACTATAGAAAACATTCAAGGTCCTTACCCCTTGATATAAATTAACAACCTTTTCCATTATCGTACTTGAAATCAAGTTAATAGTTTATACGTGCATGCACTCCACACCTCTAAACCCGTATTATAACTTAACTTAAAATCCATTTGGTCTCGGGTAAATCACCATTACACAAAAATGATTGATGACACTAAAATTACCAACAATCCTCCTCTATTTTAGTGTAATCCTTGATTTCCCAAATAATCAAACACATCAAACTCATGCATAGATGAAAATGTCCTAAGGATTGCATTTTCACTTAATATATTACGCATTCCAAATATTCGAGAATCAGGGTGTCCCATGGATTGAACCCATCAACTCGTTTGAATACTCGAAGATAATATACACACGAGTTTCTACATTTCTCCAATGTTTATACTTGACACTTTACAAGCCATGCGTCCTTATCTATTTATGAGCATATAGGAAGCCAAGTCCAAGCTTCTTGAAGCGGCAAAATTTCATACTCATATAGGTAGTTTCATTTAATCATGTCCTGCGTTGCACTTTTTCAAAAGAACTATTAAGAAGATAAACTTCAACCTCTTTATCTTGCAGGCCCGAACACATTCCTTGGGATAGTATAACATGTGTTCCAATCTCTAAGTGTGAGCTTTCCGCATTGAATTCAGCTTCTAACGTTGTATTAGAAGGGAATTGGGTGTCTCACCATTAGAGAATTTAAATGGACTTTTACTTCCCTATTACCGACTTATTCACTAAGTCCTTAGCCAACCTCTTCGTCAAGTGGTCAACTACTGATAGTTGAGTTTCACTATCACAATGTAATGAACATGGTGATAGTTGTTAAACTATACATACTTAAAAAGGCCCAATTCAACCCAAAACGGATCAAAAATGGCAAAAATGTGCTTGTATCTGAGTTTTATGTGTGCAGGTATGGATATGTCAAATATCGCAAGAAAACAGTCAAAAAACGGACACGAGAACGGATGAGTGATCAAGAAGCTAAAGAAATCAAAGCCGAAGCCAGAGAGATCATGCCTCAGCCTTCTACAGTCAACTGCAGCTAAACCACAGTCAACCAAAGCCCAACTCCGTTGTTTTATAAGTTCAAGGGCTGATTTTGCAATTTATGGAAGTTGTTTACATCCTGAAAATGGTGCTTGCCAAACACAAGGGCCGAAAATGTAATTTCCCTATAGTTATAAAAAGGCGCGGGTCAAAGTCCGGGTCAAATAAACCCGTGGACCCCCTTTCAGCCAATCATAAGCAAAGACCCAACCCGGCCTAACCCGACCCTAACCCTACCCAACCCGGTTTAACTTATAACCCTCATTTACAATTACTGTTCCTCATTTACCCCCAAATGAGATTGAACACTCACACACACACGAACACTCACTCAAGAACACCATAAACCCTAGTTTATAATCACTCACCCCCATCTAAATTAACCTATTTTTTAATTTTTTAGGCTTTTTGTTTATATATATAGATCTATGTGGTTTTCATGTTTGAGAGTTTATTCATTCATATTTAATTCGTTTCGATATTTATTTTTTGTTTTTTGTTCCGGTACTAAAAAGATACTCTCGCCGCCGCCCTAACTTGTTTTTGTTCGTCTTGAAAAATACAGCAGTCGCCGCCGTACAAGAATCTGCTGAGTAGTGCAAGATGTGAAACATATTCAAACTAATCTATTATAAAAGGACTAATAGCGTATGAACGAAGTGTGAAAAATCATTTTTTGTATATTGGTGAAAATTAAATCTTTGTATATTGGGATTAGCTAACAATCATAATAGTTGTTAATACAAATAATGTCTAAAAACGTTATTTATATTTTTCGACCTCTCAATGTTTTGATAATAACAAAATGTGAAAACGTTTACGATAAAATTAAACGTTTATAAATTACTAATCATAAAATTCTATTTCTAAGATTAATCACTTAAGGTATGGATAAACAAATCATTAAACATGATTAGTGATCAAGAAAATATTTTTCTTAAACCTTACATTTCTACAAATGTGTTTTTATAAAAATATAAAAACAAAATATTTATTCATTAAAAGAAATGTTTTATTAAAAACATAAAATTTGAAATTCAAATCCCCCCCCCCCCCCAAATAGAAGGTTCTATAACAGATACAACCTTCACCACAAAAGGACAAAAAAGGGAGCGGAGTCTAGTGGCGGCCCCCTTTTAGGCCTGGCGGCCCCCTTATATATAAGGGACCGCCGGGACCGCCACCAGCAACGGTCTTTTTTTTTGTCCCTTATAAATAATGGGCCACCCCATCTAAAAAACAAGACCTCTTGCTACGAATTTTCTCAGATCCATTTTTCTCTCTTCTTCCTTTCTTTCTAAAACGCATATCTTGATCACCAACATACCTTGATCTTGTTTCAAGTGATTAATTCTTTCTTCCTCATCCCTTCTTCTTCTTCTTCTAATCAAGTGCAAGAGAAGAACAATCATATTCTTTTAATATACGAATTGTATCAAGTGATTTATTCTCTTTCCTCCTTAAGATCACGAATCCTTCATTACATATATTTATGTGTTGTTGTGTTAATTTGGATCGTGTGTAGATCCAAGTGTGTAAATTGTGTATTGGTGTGATTTGGATTGTGTGTCAATCCAAGGGTATATAAATCTTGTGAGTGTGTGAAGACTTAGTGAAGTCTTAGATTGGTTCTCGCTAAGATTAGGACTCGACATCTAGCTTAGTGTCAGAAAAGAATGTAAGCGACGTGTAAATGGTTCTTCTTCTTCCGCCTAAGGGAGCTTGTTGACATAGTGAAATTCTGCGTGGAGGTACTCGTGGGAGTGGAGTAGGAACGAAGAGGTTGTTTCGTTGCCGAATCCACTATAATCTTGGTGTTTGGTTTTCCGTTTCTTTCTCTATCTCTTTATATTGTTATCTTTATTGTTATTGCTTTACTTAGGTTCATTATTAGTGGATATTTAGTTTGTGATTCATATTGTTGATTGATTGACATTAACTCGAATTTAACAAATTTTCAAGCAAAGATTTTAAAACGATAAATATACCAGTAAATATTCTAACCCGCCCCCCCCCCTTCTAGTTTCCTACAATTGGTACCAGAGCAAGGTCACTCAAGATCTTTAAAATATATTATATTTTAAAGCTTGATCGAATCTTTAGATTCTTGAAAAATATCTGGAGGGCAATCTATGCAAAGACCACCACAAATTTGAAAGTGATTGTTTTATTTTTGGAAAAATAGATTCGAGAATATGTTAAATCATAAGATCTAGATCTTTGGCATGCTATTAAAATGGTCGATTTTAACCCATTATTCAAAATCCGGTAACCAAACTTGATGAGGTTGTCTTTTTGAAAAACAAACTGATTGATCTTAAAGAAGGCTTGCGAAAACTAATAAAGCCAAATATGGTTATTTACAATACTTTGCCAGAAAAGAATATGAACGAATTTTCATTGTGTAATCGGGCAAAAGAAAAATTAGAAAATTTTCTTGTTTGTTAATCACCCATCAATGGTAATATCCAAGTCAAAGATAATATAAGATTGACCTTTTGGTTCAACAAATTTATTAACAATTCGTCATTTCCGAAGACGAATTATAGATAGTGTTGTTGCTTAGATTTAATACTATTATTACTGTTCTTAAAGCTTCATGATGAAGGCTTGACTCTAGTAAGACTCATGTAAGGAAGTTTCTTAGGGACTCTCACATCCTAAATGGAGAGCAAAGGTCACAGCGATTGAAGAGTCAAAAGACTTAACATCACTATCTCTTGATGAGCTCATTAAAAACCTCAAAGTCCATTAGATGATCATCAAGAAAGATTCAAAAATAGTCAAAGCAAAAGTTGAAAAGGGAATTCTCATTACTTTAAAAGGCTAAGAAAGAATCTAGTGATGAAGAGTGTTCGACTTCCGAAAGTGAAGACGAAGAGTACGCCATGGTGGTAAGAGACTTCAAGAAGTTCTTTAAGAGAAGAGGTAGATTCGTGAGACAACCTCCGGACAAGACAAAAAGGACCTTCAAAGAAGTCAAGCTTGACAAAAAAACGGCAAAAATGAAAGGTTAGTGCTTAGATCGGAGATCAAAATCATCTTATTTGGAGAATGTCCAAAGCCCACCGAGAGTAAGAACCAAAGAGCATTGTGGAGGTTACTTGGAGCGAGAGCGGTGAAGAAGATGATGAAAAGATCCAATGTACGAGACATGTCGTTGTAGCTCAAGCACAAATGAGAATATGCCTTGGAGTTGAATTTGGAGCCCGACTGAGAGGATCAAGGATAGGTCGGATGTTCCAAACATTATGATGGGAAACCGGAAAGTCTTTCCTCTTACAAGGCTCATATAATGGATGTGGTAACGTTATTTTTTGGTAGTAATCCTCGCTACGGTGACATCAATTGGCAAAGGTACAAATTTCTAATGACTCTATTATAAATAGATAATGTAGAACATGTTTGATAATCTCCCACCCCCCCAGGATTCAACTTGTAAGTATAGGACAAATATGTGATAATAAGGTGTTAGAGTAACTTTTTGAACATCGTCATGTCTCTCTAGGCGAAACTCAATCCCCCCACTCGGGACTGGTAAAGTGATAGGTAGAGGTATTAGGAAGAAAGGCTTATATGTGATGAAATTAGGAAATAAGCCTAAGGATCAAATTTGTCTAGCAACGATTGATGATAATTCCACTTTGTGGCATAGGAGATTAGGTCACGCAAATATGTGTCTCATTCAATCGTTAGAAACCTACCTAAGCTTAAGTTTGATCAACATTTTTGTGATGCTTGCAAAATTAGAAAACAAGCTCACGCTAGTCACAAAGCTAAGAATGTAGTCTCAACGACTAAATGCTTAGAACTTCTCCATATGGATCTTTTTGGTCCATCCACCGTACGGAGCTACGGAGGAAATCGTTACACCCTAGTCATAGTAGATGACTACTCTAGGTATACTTGGACTAGATTTCTTAAGAATAAAAGCGAATCTTTTGATCAATTCGAAATATTTAGTAAGAAAATCCAAAATCAATTAGGATGTACAATAGTGTCAATAAGAACCGACCACGGTAGAGAATTTGATAATGAAGTGCAATTTGGAGAGTTTTTGTAACAATGCCAATGGTATTACTTACAACTTCTCGGATCCACGCACTCCTCAATCAAATGGCGTGGTTGAAAGGAAAAATAGGACACTTCAAGAAGATGGTTTAAAACAATTTTGAACGAGCAATTTACCACAAAGTTTTGGTGAACACCGTTAGATACTTCAACATATATTCTTAAACCAAATTAATTAGAAACCATCCTAGGAAAACACCTTATGAAATCATTGAGAGGTTAGGAAACCTACTCTTGGACTATTTTAGGTGTTTTGGAAGCATGTGCTTCCATTTTAAACCACATAAAGACTACCTTTAAAGTTTGCCCAAAGTCTTACGAAGGTGTCTTTTTAGGTTACTCCCAAAATAGTAAAGCCTATATCATTCTTAATAAACACACTAGGAAAATCGAAGAATCACTCAACGTGACATTCGATGAAACTCCTCCACCCTCTAAGACATCACCCTTGGTGGACGATGACTTAGATGAAGAAGAAGCTATTAGGGAAATCGAAAAGAAAAACCTAGAAAATGTTGTTGAGGATGAAACTTTAGAGATTGACGAAATAGTCAATATTAAGGAATCTAGGAACCATCCCCTAGAAAATGTCATAGGAAACCTCAACCAAAGAACCCTTAGATCACAAGCCCAAAACCAAAGTAACTTTTATTGTTTTATCTCTACCATAGAACCTAAGAATGTGAATGAAGCCTTAGGAGATGAAAGTTGGATAGTCGCCATGCAAGAAGAATTAAATCAATTCATTGCTAACGACGTTTGGGAGTTAGTTCCACAACCTAAGAATATGACAATTATAGGAACTAAGTGGGTGTTTAGAAATAAGTTAGACGAGAACGGTGTTGTTTCTCGAAATAAGGCTATATTAGTTGCTCAAGGATACAACCAACAAGAGGGCATCGACTATGATGAAACTTATGCCTCGGTTGCTAGACTTAAGTCTATTAGGATATTATTAGCTTATGCTTGCGCCTTAGATTTTAAATTATTCCAAATTGATGTAAAAAGTGCATTCCTAAACAGTTTTATCTATGAGGAGGTATGCGTGGCACAACCTCCGGGATTCATTAATTTCGAAAAACTAGATCATGTTTATAAATTAAAGAAAGCTTTATATGGTCTTAAACAAGCACCCAAAGCTTGGTATGATAGATTAAAAGCTTTTCTTATTAAACATGAATATAAAATGGGAATGGTAGATAACACTCTTTTTACTAAGAAGAAAAGTTCAAATCTCATCATTGTTCAAATATATGTCGATGACATTATATTCGGTTTGACTTGTCAAGACATGTGTGATAAATTTGCCAAAATCATGCATGACGAGTTCGAGATGAGCATATGGTGTGAACTTAAACTTTCTTCCTTAGTTGTAAATTAACCAATGGGAAAGACGGAATATTCTTTAATCTATCTGCAGTACATAAAGAAATGCTAAAGAAATTTGGTCTAAAAGACTCTAACCCAATGAAAACCCCATGTCCCACTGATACTAAACTCTAAGAAAGACGAAGAGTGTGAGTCGGTTAGATAGTACACAAGTATCGAAGCATGATAGGTAGTCTATTATTCTCTAACGTCAAGTAGGCCCAGATATCATGTTTAGCGTCTGCCTTTGAAGCCTCGCTTCTAAGAGGCTCCCAAAAACCTCTCACCTTTAAAGCGTTTAAGCGTAATCTTATGATACATTAAAGGTAATAAGCACTTGGATTTATGGTAATCCTAAGGGACCGGCAGAGAATACCGTTGTTTTATTCCGGACTCTGATCATGCGGGGATTATGTGGTCCAAAATACACTAGCGGTATTTGTACGTTTGGGGATGTTGTTTGACATCTTGCGTTTTCGAAGAACAGAGCCGTCATGCTATATCCACTACCGAAGCCGAATATGTAAGCGCCGAAAAGGCATGTCAACAAGCACTATAGATGAAACAAGCTCTCATCGACTACGACTCGACGATGTTTCCATCATGTGTGACAACAAAGGCGCGATTGACCTTAGCAAAAACCCGGTGCAACATTCTCGTACCAAACACATCAAAATACGTCACCACTTTCTTCGTGATAATGTCCAGAACAAGGAACAATATCTCATTCAAAAAAGTGCCGTCGCGACAACATCGCTGATTATTCTTGCTAAACCCTTAACGTGGAATCGTTTTATACTATCTACGTCCTTGGTTTAGGGAATGATGGAATACATTCCATAAATCATATTAGTCCGCTTCTTTTTCTTCTGTCTCAATTCTTGTCCGTGTTCATTTCGTGTCGTGACAGACTTAAATGCTCATCGAAGTACTTTAAGCATGGTTTTTTTTAATTCGCGGAAAATGCATATTAAAACGTTACTCCTCATTCGCCAATTTTTGTCAAAAATTAAGCCCAAAAAAAAATCATTGCCTGAGGGCGGCCTCCCATATTGGCGGTACCTCACAATATATTACATAATTCTGGACCGCCAGGTAAATACGTGGTACCGCCATCAAGGAAGACACAAAACTGGAACTTAAGGCCAAATATTTTCAAATTGAAAAAACAAACACCCCTTACCTGCTGCCATTGACGAACTCGACCAAAAAACCCATCAACTTAAAATCAACCTTAAAAAAAAAAAAAAACTTCAATTGGAAGATCAAATCAACCACTAATAATCATTCTTAATATCACAAAGGATTTCATCAGTGTAAGTATTTCATCTCATTTTCTTTAATATTGAGTCTAGGTGCCTGATGAAACACCAAAAAATCAAAATTGGGTATTTTTGATTTTTCTTTCAATTTTGTACAATTAAGAGTTACTAGGATACAATGTATAACTAATATGCTTCCCGTAGATATAGGATTTGCATACATTAGTGAACTTGTTGAAAATTTGATTTCGAACCAAAACCCCAATTTTATTTTCAAATCACTCACGTTAAGAACATCATAAAATTGTTGTTATGCATTGTCAATACAACCTAAAAATGTTTTCAAATACATGCATAATGACCTCATTAACAAATTTCAAGATACATAATTCATATGTATTTTTCGACTTGTTTGGTTGAGCAAAATCAAACTAAGGAGTGTTTGGGTTAACTCTTAGGATCTTATACTTAAGTCGAGTCGATACTCCACATTTGTTGCAATATAGGCCACACACTATGGCAAGAACTCAAGACATTACTACAAGTAAATTACAATTAAAATGTGATCTTGGATATCTTATTCCTATGTGAACAATTGCTCTCACAAATCTTTTGAATGATTACACAAAAACACATGACACTACATTACTAAATTTCACATTGAATTTTGTTCTCCAAATAAAGAAAAACTAAGAAACCTTGAAAAAAACGTTACAATTCACGGAGGGTAGGGTGGGTTTATGATAACTTTACAAATCTTAGATATGTTTGTTCTTTGTTTCATTTTTTCGAGTTCGAGTGTCTTCTTGAAATCAATGAACAAGTTGGTCCTCTTTTATTTCTTGAGTTTTACAATCAGTATCGTTTGAGTTATTCCGAAGAAGAGGTCAAATGTTTGTTGAATTTGTCATTCAAAACCAATACTTCTCTCTTTGTCTTGAAGACTTTGCTCAAATCCTCAGAATCCCTTGTGAGGGTGCGTGTGTCTTTAGTGAGATGGTCACTTGATGAGTTGGTATATGGTGCCCCTTCAGAAGGCCCATATCAAACCAACCTTCCTTCTCTCGATGATATCATCTCGTATGTTCAAGAAGATAGAGAAGGTCAAGTCACTCGCATTCGTCATCAAGAAGAAATAGAGGTTCAAAATTATCAAATTCTCACTCGTGAAATTGTGTCAACTTTGAAACCTTTGGAAGAAATAATTCGGGAAAATGTTTTCTGTTTGGGGGGTAATCGGGATCACGTCCCCATGTCTTTGTTATATGCTTTATTGCGTTGCAAACTCCGAAAAATTCAATCTTGCCTACTTTAGGCCAAAACGAAATGGATGTGGGTTACCAAGCAAGCTAGGTTGATTCTACCTTATGGTATGCTATTAACCCGCTTGTTTGATTTCATCATTAGTGGATATCCCGAGTTGAAGAACGAGTCCTATGTCTTGTACGATCGTGTCATGACTCCTTTTGCCGCTCAACTAGAGCGAAACTAAGAAAAGAGTTCGCGTGGCACGTGGGAAAGGGATCGTCGATTCCCACTTCTTCATTTCCGCCTTCGATAAACCATCCTCATCTCATCTCAACGACGATGATGACGATGGGAATGATAAAGGGACCTCGCGTGCAAGCACTCCTTCCCATATATTTATGTCAATTCCCTAACCAATTAAGTTCCTCAAGTCTTTCAAAATCCACCTAACATTGAATCTCACCTTAAACCATTTTACACCCTCAAACGAAAATCATTCAACCTCTCAAGTCAAGTTGCCAATTAATAGATGAGCATCGTTGGAGTAAGGTAATAGGCAAAACGTCTTAGTAATTTTGTGGAGAAAACATGAGGAAGTGACAGCAATGCAGTGGAAATTGCTTTATGAACATTATTTATCTATATTATTTACTAACTATTATGACTAGGTGTTTAAAATTATGCTACTTATTAGTTAATTTATGTACGTAGTATGGGAACTTAGCTTGCCACATGGATGATCTTTCAATTTTATCATCCTAAACCAATGCTTGCATGCACCTTGATACATTTTAGTTATAATTAAAATATTATGCATGCTTATGAACTTGTCAACTTGACCATATATATGTGCATTCTTGATTGATCTTAGGATGCTTAGTCATATATGCTTGATTATTATGTTTTAGATAATTCATGATGAACTGGAATTGACAGCAAAAATAAGAGAAAGTTTTATAGGTTTTCAGGAAAAACTGGAAAATTTTCTGTCTCCAGAAAATGGCACCCTTAAATACTGGGCAGCCCCCTAATATATTTGGGACCATAAGATATTTAAGGGACCGCCATCAGGGGTCACGGATTCTTCTACTGTGACCACCTGATTTTCTGTGCAGTTGACCACTATCCCATCTAGGCCTAGCTGATTTCTGCTTTTTTGTAAATAATTTTGGAATCTAAAACTTCCAACCCCATGCCTTACCTCTTGAATCTACCTCTTCCACCTTAAATCATGAACTCTTCTTATTCTTCTTTCTTCTTCATCGTCTCAACCAAAAAATTCTTACCATTAATTCCTACAAATGCTTTTCAAACTCTTCCAAGGGAAATCAAATTAACCATAATCCCTCCTAGACAACTATTTGTCAACATCTCCAGTGATGAATAAGTCACCACTACACCTTCTCCTACAACCACTTATTCATCTCCAACTCCTCCAAATGCACCATCAAAAACTCCATCCACAAATCAAACCTCCTAAGCCAAGATAACACATCTTCTTCTTTTCAATCAAAACTTCAAATTTCACCTTCATCCTCTCATGAACAACCTGTCATCAACCCTTTGAGCCCTTTTGCTTGAGAACATCTTGGGATGTCCCTCATTGACCTTTAAACCCTTAAACCACTTCAAAGCCTTCCTTCTTTGGTGGATATCACCTCTATCACTATCACCAATCACACTCTTGTGAAAATCTCTCAAGTCCTCCTTCACCATCACTACACCACCTCACCTTTCCTATCATAGTGGGCATTCCACTCTAACTAACAAAACTATCAAGGACTATCATGGATCAACTTGTTATTTGTTGATTTTCCACAACCGTTAACCCTCTACTTTGAACCTTCGAGAAGATGAAAATAAACATTATGTTTGCTCATCTTGAGTATCTTCTAACTACCGCCTTCACAACCCATTTTTCCACCTCCACCAGACCCTTTTCAAATGGTTTAATAATGGAAAATCCAAAGACATTTTGTTTAAAAAGTCATTCTCTATGAATCATGAATCATTTAAGACTTATGTAGTATTATGTCTCTTTATCTTGTATTAGTTCTAGTTTTATTTTGCATGAATGTATTAGTTGGTTGTGCTAATGTATGATTTTCTTGTTGGTGGAATGAAAATCTTCTTTTGTTAGTTTAATATAATATGTATATTGAAGAATATTTGTCAGCACTTGTATTTCTAACCTTGTTTTGTAGAAACAATATTATCGTAAGATCTGATCTCTTGGTGGCCGCCGAACAAGGGGGGAGCTTACATCAGAGGGAGCCTTTTATCGTCGATTCTTTCTCTCTTACTACGACTGCCGATCGACCTTTTTGGATTCGATAAAAAGGGGAAGAAATAGAACTAAACTCATTAGTAATTTATAAACTTCTAATTTTAAACTAAATGAGTTTATGTTTTGTCATCATCAAAAAGGAGGAGATTGTTAATACAAATAATGTCTAAAAACGTTATTTATATTTTTCGACCTCTCAATGTTTTGATAATAACAAAATGTGAAAACGTTTACGATAAAATTAAACGTTTATAAATTACTAATCATAAAATTCTATTTCTAAGATTAATCACTTAAGGTATGGATAAACAAATCATTAAACATGATTAGTGATCAAGAAAATATTTTCCTTAAACCTTACATTTCTACAAATGTGTTTTTATAAAAATATAAAAACAAAATATTTATTCATTAAAAGAAATGTTTTATTAAAAACATAAAATTTGAAATTCAAATTTTCCCCCCAAAATAGAAGGTTCTATAACAGATACAACCTTCACCACAAAAGGACAAAAAAGGGAGCGGAGTCTAGTGGCGGCCCCCTTTTAGGCCTGGCGGCCCCCTTATATATAAGGGACCGCCGGGACCGCCACCAGCAACGGTCATTTTTTTTGTCCACCTATCCCCCTATAAATACTGGGCCACCCCATCTGAAAAACAGAACCTCTTGCCACGAATTTTCTCAGATCCATTTTTCTCTCTTCTTCCTTTCTTTCTAAAACACATATCTTGATCACTAACATACCTTGATCTTGTTTCAAGTGATTAATTCTTTCTTCCTTCCTTCTTCTTCTTCTTCTTCTAATCAAGTGCAAGAGAAGAACAATCGTATTCTTCTATATACGAATTGTTATCAAGTGATCTATCTCTTCCTCCTCAAGATCACAAATCTTCATTACATATATTTAGTGTTGTTGTGTAAATTGGATTGTGTGTAGATCCAAGTGTGTAAATTGTGTATTGGTGTGATTTGGATTGTGTGTCAATCCAAGGGTATATATATCTTGTGAGTGTGTAAAGACTTAGTGAAGTCTTAGATTGGTTCTAGCTAAGACTATGGACTCGACCATTAGACTTAGTGTCGGAAAAGAAAGTAAGCGACGTGTAAACGGTTTTCTCCGCCTAAAGGGAGCTTGTTGACATAGTGAAATCTCGAGTGGAGTACTCGGGGAGTGGAGTAGGAACGAAGAGGTGCTTCGTTGCCGAACCACTATAAATCTTGGTGTCTTGGTTTGATCGTTTCTTTCTCTATCTCTTTATTGTTATTGCTTACTTAGTTCATTATATTAGATATTTAGTTGTGATTCATATTGTTGATTGATTGACATATAACTCGAATCTAACAATTTTCTAAGCAAAGTTTTAAAACGACAAATTAACCAGTAAACTATTCAACCCCCCCCCCCCCCTTCTAGTTTCCTACAATAGCTTTTATGATTATTGTGTTTAAAATAAAATTGGGTTATTATTATTTTTGTTTTCACACATTTGTTTTTTATTTTAGTTTGGATATGAGGTGGAATGTGAAAAACTGAATCACAAACATGGAATGTATTGGCGTGGCTGGGCAATAAAGGAATGTAATAAAGGCGTGGCTTGAATGTGGATGGAATTCACACATCAGATTTTGAATGTAATAAAGGAATGTAATAAAGGCGTGGGCTGGGCAATAAAACGCATGGCTGGGCAAAAAATGGAATGTATATTGGTGCTAAAAGGGTTGACATTTGACTGACAAAAGGGTTGACATGGAAACGAATTCAAATTTTCAATAACGCATTGATTAATACAAAGTATACTCATTGATTGACACAAAGTATAATGGCGAGAATGTACACTCATTCAAATTTTCACCAAGTATACTCAACCCTTTTTTTGCTTTCATTCACTTTGAAAACTCTCAAAACATGTAATGCTCTAACTGAAAGTCACGGCTACAAAGTGAAAATCACAAACAAAATAGGAAGGCTACAAAGTCAAAATAAAAAGGCACAAATAAGAACGTACAAGTCTACAAAGTGGCTGCAACTTCGCAATATTCATTATGGAAAGAACAAAGCTCCAACTTTGCAATATTCATTATAGAATGTACAAGGCTTCAACTTTGCAATATTCATTATGGTTGCATAAAAGAAAATTACACGCCTGACTGCTATAATATGGGAAAATACAACTATTCATGGCAATATATAATCTATAAAGGAAAGTATGACTTCAATAATGAAAACATATAATGTATACGACTGGAATTTTTATTAAAGGAAAATATTGAATTATATCATTAAAATGCAAGGTGTGATTGATATGGAAAGAAATGTGTAGTTGTAACTTATGAAACTATATTTGGTAAGGGTCTTTTCCTTTGCCTATATAAACACAAGCATATAATGTGTTCATTCATTCCATTGTGAAACAAATTATGACTCTCAGAAGACCGCTAATCCCATTTTTATATGTTGTTTGATACATGTTAAGATTTTTTGATATAGTTGAATTCTCGCATGTTACAACCGTTTGTAATTACATTTTGATCATTTCACGTTCTATTTTAAACGTTACACGAAAAACTTACTACAATATTTCATGCCGTTAATTATCGGCCGTTAGAAATTTTCGTCGCTATGCGCGGGTACTCGCCTAGTATTACATAAGGGAGATTTCAATATCTTTGTGAAAAATCATAATTACATCAATATCCTTGTAATTTTCATAATTACTTCAGTATCTTTCTAAACTATAAAGGAAGCGTTACATATATCACCCTAAAAATCCTCTTAATTTCATATATACTCAATTCATTCTTTAAATTTCATAAATATCCATCTTATCTATTATAAATCTCTAGACCATTCTACCCTTTTGTATTTTCAGTGCCAAATTCACCATAGAGATTAAACTCACGCCATTGATAACAATAGCTTCTTGTGAATTTCATTACGGAGCCATTGATAACAATAGCTTGTTTCATTCTGTTATGAATTTAATTGGTTCTAAACTTAGGATAGAAAAGAATCAAACATACGTCGTAATTCTTTATTGAGGTTTGGTTATTGAATGTGTTTGTTGATGTCACATCTGGTACATTCTCATTATGTTCATTTTATTTAATTTAAACTAGTTTTAATCCTCGTGCACACACGCACGATGGCTATGTACATTATTTTTTTTTAATATTATTTATAATTTTTATTTTTTCTTATTTTATAAGTTATGAAAGGTTTAAGGGTGTTATTTGTTTTTTTTTAAGTTCATAATTAAAATTTGTAAATTTTATAAAATTTACACTAACTCTATACAATTTATTTTTAAAATTAAACCATTAAGGTTTTATTAATTACCTTTTCTTTTTTCAAGTTTTTGTTTTCATAAATTTGACACATATATTTTTATGTGTTTTTTTCTTAATCAGATTTCTCTACTAAATAATGCCAATTTTAGATAGTATTTAAGCTTTTTTTTTTTAATTAAACAAATACTCAAAAAATAATAAAATAAAAATTTTGAAGCATCATACCTATTAAGGAAAGTTCTTTTTTTGAAAATGCAAAAGTCTCACTATTCGTTTTCCGTTTACTAAGTAGAAGTTTATTGAAAAAATTGTGTTTTGTGAACATTGGCGGATGATTGTGGAGGGAAGCTCGGAGGTATGGTGTGAGTGGTGGGGTGGCGTTTTTTTGGACGGAAAACGAGACATGAAAAACGCTCACAACCACAACAGACGTGTGTTTTCGTTGTCTCGCGCCTTACATCCCCGGCCCAAAATGGTCCGAGAAAAATCGACCTGAAAACGCGAGACACGTTTACGTGTCTTACGTTTTCAAATTCTCGCGTTTTCGCGTTTATTTATTTTTTTTTTTTTAATTAAAAAAAAAACTATACGTTATAAAACGGTAGTGTATAAAAACTAGCCGTTTTTATGGTTTTTTGTTCCAAACTTACCCACTTTAAACACTATAAATACCTATACAACTCTCATTTTTTATGTATCACTTTCAATCTTTTATATATTACATCAAGTCTTTATAATATCACTTCCAATTTTTACTATCACCTACCAATTGATCCCAATATGAATTCGAATCAAAAATTGGATAATACGAAGACTTACTCAACCTACAAAATTTCTTCGTCTTCGGTCTAATCCCCTAATACGTTCATACCGCCAACTCCATCAACTCCCAAATGCCATCACGCCCCAACATACAAATCCCAAACCCGTTTGCCAACTTTCAAGCCCCAAGCCAAAACCCGTTTGTCAATTGTACTCCCGAGCAATTTTAATTTTGGTTATCACAAACACAAACTTCTCAACAATTCCAACAAACCCAACAATCCTAACATTTCCCAAATCTCCCACCCCATTAGTCACTTATCGAAACCACAAGCCGACGCCGAGGACAAGGACGGCCCATCACACAAACAAAACCGAAAAAAATCGTTTGCCAAAAAACAAGCTCGGGACAAACAACCTCGGGACTCTAAAACCAATCGGTCATTTTGGACCCACAAGGGAGGAAATCAAACTTTTGGTCTTGAATGTTTCATCGAAGTATCCGAAGATCCAAAAAATGAGAATGTGGGACAATCGTCGGATTATTTTTGGTACAAAATTCTCGCCCATATACACTCGCTGAGGCCAAGGAACAAGGTTTTAAGGTGCGAAATTAAAGTATTTTGACGGGTATGTGCACGCCGATATTAACAAGTTTAACTCGATTTACGACCAAACAAACCTTTTAAGTGGCGAAAATGAAACAAATGTGTATACCGGGATACTTATGTTTCATGATCAAACAAAAAGTGAGTTTCGACATAGGAGTGCTTGGCTTTTTTTGAAAGATAAATATAAGTGGCAAAACCCCGAGTCGACACAAGCACGAAGAACCCGAGGACGGGTAACAGAAGAAGACCCCGAGATGTTTGGACCCGATGCTATACCGCGTCCATCCGGGACTCCACGAAAGTCAAAACCTCAACGTTCCTCGGGAAGCTCATCCTCCACTTACGGTTCATCGAAAGCGCGGGTAACCGAATTGATGCAAGAACAAATATTGTTGGACCGTGAAGCGAAAAAAGAATCAATGGATCGCGAGCTAGCGACTCTAGACTCGCGGTTTTACGAAATTCAAAAAAAGAAATTGAAGACTTGAAGATTATTACTTTCTACACTACGGGATGATCCGAAGGACGCGGCGAAGATGGAAGCTTTGAAAGACAAGACCCGGGCTACATATTTTAATTTCTAAATTGTTGTCGTATTTTATTTTATGTAATTTTTTTATTTAAGTTTATGTTTTTTTTATTTAAGTTTATGTGTTTTTTTTTCAAGTTTATGTAATGATTTTTTTAATTAATGAAATTTAAATTTTTAGTTTATAAGTTTTTTTTTATGTAAATGAATAAAAAAAGTAGGAAAAGTAGGGTCCTCATAACACCAAAAATTATGATGTTGATTAGGATAGGTGTTTTGTTTTTGATATTATGGGGTGGTTTGGTCGTTATGGGAAAAAGTTAAGTAATTGTGGCACCCACTTTTCTCACGGAACGAGACTTAACCCGTGCTCTAAGGCAGAAAGGGTGGTGCCCCACCTCCTAAAATCTACCTCACAGTTAGCAATTATAACCGACTTTGTTTAATAAAATATTTTTTATATTGTGGCCCTTACAAATTTGGTAGCAAGATGTACCTAGTTTGTTTATTTCCTCTGTTTTTACTTCAAAATAATTGTTAATTATTTCAATGTAATCACATAGCATGCATGTTTATTTGTAGTGTTTATTTTTTATATCACTATATTAATACTTATATATATAATGTAACATTAATATGTCGAAAGTTTATAGCCCCCAAACAAAACAGTCAAGCTCCGCCACTGGTTGTGAAGATCGTCACTCTATGATGTATGTAGTTCGATGATAAAAGAAAACTATGTTACTCTATTAGAAAGATGATTTGTTTGGTGAAAAATATGAAGGGAAATAGTCATAATAAATTTTGACTTTAACTGGGCTAGCTCAGTTGGCCACCAAGATTCTTTAGGGGCTTGGGGAAGGGATGTTTGGCTAGGGGAGTTCTCGAGTTCGAATTCCACCCGGGACTTTTACCCCTTTAGGCGGAATAGGAGGAAGTACAGGCGGGTTCAGGGTACAACATATTGCCCAATTGGATGTCACTGCTGGACCTAAACCACTAACAACTAACAAGCGTTCTAAAAAAAACAGGTAAAATTAGGAAAATATGAAATTTAAAATGTGTTTTTGGGTATATATGAAATTAATTAGTTTAGTTGGGTATATATGAAATTAGTTATGTTTTATAGGGGATATATGAAATTCACCCAACTATAAAAATACACAAAATTATCCAAAAACACATTTTCTTTATATTTAAATGATATTAAAACTAATATTTATTTGTTAAACAGGTCTTTCAACACTCGTTCTGCTGCGGAGCGCGGGGTTTTTCGTCTTCTTTGCGCCAATCTTTGTTATGTAAGATTGCGTTACGTGTTTGGTGGCAGTAAACCAAATGATCTGTTATTAACATGATCGTTTGTCCTTTGTGCACACATAATAGCATCTAATACTTTCTTCACTCATGAGTCCAAAAAGTACGATATTACTATACTTTAAAGCTTAATGTAAAAAATAGATGCGGATTTTGATTCACATCAAAATTTCCAGCTTACCTCATCCAAACCAAAGTTGAAAAAACTCTGATATATCCGTCTCTCGTCTGATGGTTTGGGCCAATTCCTCCTACGTAGCTCTACAACATCATCAATTATAAGAGTTAGTGCGTGAAAGGCAAGAGATAAGCTAATGTTATATCGACAAATACTGAAATGCAGCTTGCTTTATTTAAATCAGTAACATAATACAATTTAAGAGTTGAACGAAACAATGCCCGAGCAATACTTATAACAGTTGTTGCAGTAGCATACGAATTGCAGAACTTATAGAAACGAAACTTACCTACGGGATTTAAAGGGTGTGGAGTTATGCATCACTGGGGAACACATATTAGAATTGTTAGTCAAACACTTTTGTATAACCTGGATACAATCAAATGTTCTATGTTAATTCAAACTTCCGATTTACCTTTTGGCCAATACAATAGAAATGGGTAAACCTAAGAATAATTTATAACTCCTTATGGTAAAAACTAAAAGGCTATCGGTTTTATATAAAGAGACTGAAATGGATCATGATGAATAAGCTGCAGAGAGACACACGTGGTGTCATCTTCTGCTTAGGAGGTCTTGATACATACACGTATCGGTAACTAATACAACAGATCCCTAGTTACAAAAATAATGTGGGATTGGGTAAACTGTGTTTTGAGCAACTTTACAAAACTATTTTTTTAGGCCTATTCATATCAACTCGCGTCGGTCACTGACTGGCCTTGTAGCGAGTAATAGCTGGCTGCCCAGCCTTGTAATCTCAGTCTACAACACTGATAGTATAGCTCCAACAGTGGACAATTATCAAATTTAAACTTGATTATGCAGGGGGATATGATTGTTACCTTAGTCCAAGACTGTGGGAAATGGATTCTGTTTAAGTCGATCATATCAAATCTCTGGCAGTCTGGTGTCATTCTAGTATGTATCAGTATATCTGATATAGTATAAGTTAAAGTTCTTTTAAGGGGTGTTTGTATGGTGTTTTATGTGATGTGAGAGGCCTGCACAGTTCAGTTTTTGGTTGCAATATGGATATTATGACGTCACATGAATTTTTAATTGTCTTCTAAAACTTTGTTCTTTTCTGGATATCTTTCAAAAGTGAGCAGACAAAGTCAGCAGACCCTATTTTCTTATTGCAATTCAAACCTTATGCTACCTACTTAATTTGCAAGGCTTCATTGCGGGTTTTTTTTTTAGAAAGCTATGAATAATATTCGAAATGTTTTTGGAAAAAGGCATGTGGGGTTCTCTTATATTTTGTTGCCCAAGAACTGATAACCAAACTATCACATTTTTAAATATCAAAAGAATGGAAAAGCCCTAACATTATGAAAGACAACTAAAGATTAAAAACATAAGAAACATACCCACACACATATATGTTAGCGGATATCCTGAATCTGGCGATGTCGACGTTGTATTCACTCCTTTCACAGTCTGATGTTACAAGAATTTAGTATTCAGTATTGCGAGGAGTTTTTGGTTTCATCAGAAAATGCACAACCGCCCATACATAATGGAATTACCATAGTTACCATACACCACCATACTAAGGGGAATTAGAGATAGCCAATATAGCATACTTGTGTAATGTATGGTGGTATAAATACCCCTCCATGGCTTTCATGGAGGGGTTGAGACTCTTGTATTCTTTTCACTTTCCATTTTATTTTTTACAATTATTTTCTCTCTCTACTCGATTTCTACTAAAACATGGCTATTTTATGCTTTGAGTCTCACTACCGATCCCGGATCAATAATTCTTTAGTTTCTTCAATTGGTAATAGATCCTAGGTTACAATCTTAGGTCGTTTGAATTCTTTTATGGTCCGTTGGTCTCAAATCTGTCAAGTTTATCACCTTTTTAAAGAGCTTTGTGTCTTTGTCAAAGAGCTTTGTGTCTTTGTCACTATCTGGGTTATTATATTGTCCAAACAACTTTGTCTTAGTTGGTCTCATAAACATTATCTAAAAAACTCATGTTTTTTATGATCAAATGGGTGGTTAACAAACTTTATAAAAGGCTTGTTCTATTTTCATTTCGATGTGGTTATTTTATGGGTCACAAAACAGTTCTTTAGAAGCTTAGTTTTCATGGGCTATTACAAAGCTATTTACGGGTCGAATAAGTATAGGTTTTTGAATCCAGCGAAACATGTTAATACTCTGCCCAAAATTTGTTTATGGTGCGAAATATGTCACAACATGGTTGTGCGAAATATGTATTGACATATTTCGCAGGAGATTACAACCCCTGACTCAGACCGAGTCAACTCGGTTATTACCGAGTTGACCGAGTCAACTCAGTCAACGATTTAACTAACTCAACTGAGTCAGGCCAAAGAAAATGAAAAGAAGGAAACGAGAAAGAAGAACAAACAATCAAGAACCACAACATACCCAATCATCAACCAACAACATCAAATAATAACAAATCAAATTTCTATCCTAACCCTTCGTCATAAATCATAACACCGTCTCCTCCATAAAGACTCAAACAAAACAGAAACAAACTAAAGACCTCAGTTGTTGTTTTTTTCTTGTTGTATTAGATCTAATCTACGACATCAAACACGAAATGAAGACTCATCCGATCTGCCACGAGAAAAATTCATTTTTTATATATGAAAATAAAGAAAGACTAATAACAATTATGTTATAATCTTTCTTTGTTTCAATTAGGAAACAAATCAATTAAACCTACCCAAGACCTTTACAAGATCTTGAAGCCAAAATCTTCTTGTATTCTTCGTGCATGTGTAAGGGGCAGTCTTTTCTATTGTTTTTATACCAAAAGAAAGACAGTATGTTACCTCGAGTGCCTGAGCTTCGTGGGTAGAAGAAGTATCCAAACACAGTGATGGTCTAAGTTTGGTTGTTGACTGATGATGGAAGAAAGAGATGGAAACAAGTTTGATATCGAATCTACTTTTGGTGATACGAAAAGGAGTTAATAGAATTTTATGAGATCTGACTTTTTATCAAGATGAGAGAAAGTTTCGGTTTAGGCGTGGGTTTGAACAAAATGAGATGTGGTATTTTTAGGTTAAGTGAGAAATATTATGGTATGAGCCTTAGGGTCACTTATCAAAAATTAGGGCATCAGTGGTTCTAATATATCTGGAATATTTGGGTAAGGTTTCCCCGACGTTGGGCTGGAAATATTGGAACGAGTATTATTGAATTTCTATGGGCCAAGTACACTCCTTGTTAAATGATGGGCTAGTTTGAGAAATTGGAACCCTGAGTATAACAGTGTTAACTGTTTCGTATTTCAACTAAATTGGTTATATGATTCACTTGGGATGATTATTGCTTTATTTAGTTGTTAATGGTTACATTTGAGCTTGTTTATTGTAGTCTTAGTTTCTTAACCAAAAGTTTATACACATTGGTGTATAAAATGGTTAACTTGGACTAAATATTTAACATTAACAGGTTATTGGTTGTATTCGAGGTTCAGAATGACAAAGTAACAATGTGACGAGACCGAGATCAATTTGTATAAAGAATCATGGAACTTAATTTTTAATGGCTAGATTTGGAATTAATTTTTCTAAGTGACTACAAAGTTAATTGGGTATCACTTATTTGAGATTGATGTTGGATTTTACAAAAGCATGTACTTATTCTATCTTGAATTCAAGGTTGGTTGGTTGCATGACTTTCAATGATAACTTGCTCGGGCTTAAAATTTTGGATGTAGACTTTGGTTATCTAGTTACTAGCAATTGAGGTGGTTGGTTAAAAGACCTAGATAACTATCACTTAAAGGAGATATGTTGTAGTTCTCAGTGTCACACGCAGAAGACGTTGTGGATAATCGCAAAAGGTGATGAATGTTCTCTTACTTTTGGCTTGGTAAATATAGAAGTACTTAGAGATTTGATTGGAGCACAAATTCCTACACCGTTCTTCCAACAATTAGTGCATGCTTAGTCACAAGAACATGGAATTCTACTTCCCCCCTTCTCGTTTTCCACAGGGTTTTCTCAATCAGTGGTTACTTCAAATAGCCTACAAAGGGGTTGGTAAAAAGATAGTTAAAGAGAGTTTATGAGAAGAGACTTCATCAGCAGTTGTTTCTCATAGGATAGATTTAAGCTAATCTATTCTTCACGCAAGTATTCAAATATATGTGCGTAGAAGGTTTTGCTAATTTTGAGGTATCAAAACCAGCAAGGGGGAAGGAGTAGATACACCTGAAAGTACTTACCTTTCTTTTTGTTAGGCCATGTTGGGAAGACAAATGTCATAACCATAGAGAAAATTAGCGCTTTAACTTGTGGCTTTTGGGTGCATTATTTCAACCATATGGGGGAATAGATGTCTTTTTAATTTTAGTATGCATTATTTGAGCTTCTAGGGGGAAGAGTTGTGAGAAGAATCATTCAAGCATGAAAAGATACATTGCTGATTTAGTTATTCTTTCCCTGAATGGTTAATCATTAAGCTTATTATCAAAGAAGCAGTAATATATGACATGGTTTGCTACTAATTTCGATGTGCACTTAATTATTCTAAGCTTGTAAGAAAGCTTTGAAACTGCTCAATAAAGGATTGTTGGTTCGAAGGGAAGCTAATAAAGCTTTTAAATCAAGAATATGCGGCATGAATTAGGGGGAAGCTAATTTAGAAGCTTCTCCTTAACCAGAAGTGTAAGGGTTACCTAGTTTATGCCTATTACAATATTTCTCCTACAAGGTACTACAAAGATGATTCATGCTGGAGTGCATCATGGAAGTCAAAGACTACAGAAGACATCATCGGTATTGGAAGCTTCATAGAAGCTCTTGTTCTTATTCAGTATGTACTTGTTAAGAAAAATTATAAGTAATTCCGTATATCGTCCCGTGGGGGAAGATTGTTAGGAATTCATTTTATGTGATGACATTACAGAATTACCATAGTTTATCATAGTCGCATACGCAGGGACTAGAATAGGCAATGTAGTATAGTTTAGAAGCTTATGAACTATAAATACCCCTCTATGGCTTCCATGAAGGGGTTGAGACTCTTGTATCATTTTACATTTCATATTTATTATACACTTTATTTCTCTCTCTAGTTTCTCTCTACAATATGGCTATCTTATGGTTTGAGTCTTCGCGACCCCCGAATCATTGATTCTTTAGTTCTAACATACATGTTTGGTTTTTGGTATCGTTCATTATTGTTTATTTTATCTTAATCGTTCATCTATGAAATTTGTATAGTTACAATGGCTATTAGCTAATACATTTAGGTATTAGCCATGTTTATGATAATTTAACGTTTCGTTTATGTTTATCTCGATTGCATCTTATTCGTTATGTGTTGTTTTATGTTTATATATTTATACTCGTTTACATGCTTGATGAAATCAAATAACGTCACTTTATTATATCATTTATCCCATCTGTTTTGCCCACTTTTATATAATTATTGCATTATTTGGTACTTAATTGCTTTAAAGATGATAAATGCAGTAATTCAAGAGTGTTTTGTGAAAACAAGCTAAAGGGCACATAATTTAGAGCTAAAACAAAGACATTTGAAGAATGCTGATTTCTGACTACATACGTCGTATCCACCAAAAGAGATACGGCGTATCAGCGCTCAAACTTCACAAGAAAACGTGTTTGACCAATTTCTAATACGGCGTATCTGACTTCTTCCATACTCCGTATCCACGAAGATAACTATTCGAAGATACAGTAAATCAAGTAAATTGGGAATGATATCACTGATTGATTAAGAACGTAGCACGCACTCCAAGGAATCCAGCCCAATACACTGTATCAACCTTGCCAGATACGGCGTATCGAGTCTTTTTCAGACATTATAAATAGAAGACTCAAAAATGAGTTTTTTCAGTGTGCAATATCATATTCTTTATACCATACTCATTGAAGACGAATTTTAGAAGAGAAGATCAGCCACCAAGGTCAAGCATTGACCACGAATCCATAGAAGACATCGTGTAATTTTTACTCTCTTAATCGTTCGATTTTCATTGTTTGATTACGCTTGTATAATTACAATGGTTGTGGGCTGATACCCTCGGGTATTAGCCATCTTAATGAATGTTCAATATTTGGTATGTTTTAAAATCGATTTCATAATTTATTGTTGATTGTTTAATTATGTTTATCACCTCATACTTGTTTATATGTTTGAATATGCGACCTATCATTCAACTGGATCTAGTGATACGGACCAAGTAATCTAGATACCGGGATAGCTCTCTATATCGTGTTTTATATTACTGGACCAATAGGATCACAGATAACGTTCTGTCTTTGTCTTTGAATTATGAGCTTAGTTGGACCGGTAGGTGACCCGTTTATGTTTTAGCAATCACGCTCTTAATTAACTGATAAAGATTTAAATAGTGGACTACCAGTATATAAAACACCGTCAAACTATAAGTGGGTAAAGTCCCGTTGGGCTAGGGTTTTAACAGGATCATCACTGCTTTGATTTCCTAAGATAGATTATAATTAAATTAAAGGATTCTTTATGCGGATGCGTTAATTGTGACAGGATTAATCGTGTCTAGGTCTTAGGATGATGTCTCGCCTAAGTCTTAAAAATGATATGCCGCTTTGAGATAAGTAAATCATTGCACTAAAACAAATAAACCGATAATGAATAGGATTTAATATGGTTAATACAGTTTTCTATCATTTGGCTTGTAC